>PVJX010047067.1:0-12040 GCA_004027295.1 Dolichotis patagonum | reverse complement strand
AAAGACTTCGAAGCTATGAGATGGGGCCTCATGCTTACCATAAAGTCTTATATACTCTTATCAAATCTCATATTAGGGAGATTATATGGTATTTACCCTTGCGAGTTTGGTTTATTTCACTTAAGAGAATGGTCTCAAGTCGTGTCCATTTATTTATAAATATCTCGATGTGATCATTCTTTATAGCTGAGTAGTACTCTATGTGTGAATTCTTAATCCTGTTTTAAACATTACCAAATCAGGAGAGAGATGATAGAAATATTTTAGGACAAATGCTGTTGCTTACAGTCATATTTTCAGAGTGGAATTGCTCTGCTCCTGGGTTATTTTAGGTCCCAAAGAAACCAAAACATAAAAAGCCTTGCTTAAGAAGAAGACACTAGGAGTGAAATCCACAGCCCTTCACTAAGGCATCCGTCTAGGTTTCCCGAGCTGTGCTCGGTTCTGTGAGCACAGATTTCCCAGCTGGGAAGAATGCACCCATAGCCTTGGGTGTGAGCGCCACCTGCTGGATGATGGACACAAAAGCTGTCCTGTGCCTCAACTCAAGAACGGTGACTTTTTTTGGCAAGTTTTAACAGGAAAGGGCCCCAGGAACACTCCTTTGACTTCAGGTCACAGGGACAACTGTAATGCCTAATGAGTAATGTGGTCTTTGTGTAAGTGTGCAGATTGATTAGGAAGACATACTCAGGAAACAAACTCAATGCAAAAGTATTCCAGTTCGCTATTGTTTATAAGTTTGCTAGTGCCAAGAATACAGTAAATAGCCTTCTGTTTGTTATGAACTCACTGGGTTTTTACATTAGGACACAGACAGTGGGGGGAGCTTCTTGACATGGGGAGTCTGCACATACATCTTGTAGAAGGGCAGGATATCTCTCCTATTTCCGTGTCTATGTGTTGGCTTCCGTGCCATATATGTAACCTTGTTCTAAACTTTGGTCTTGGAGCCACAGGTCTATCTGGTATTTAGGGGACATGTGTCCCTTTTGCATCACTCTGTAAATCCTTGTGCGGCTAACTTCACCTGTGGCCTAGGGGGAAGTGGTTACGGGGATCGCAGATGGATTAGGGAAACTTACTTCAGTCAAGAGCAAAAAGAAATGGCTTACTGGAGGAAGTGTTGGTCTATAGAGACTTTAATGACACTTCTGACAGGCTGTCTTTGGAAAGCATGTAAGCAACACATAACACTATTTGTGGGAAGGTGTGGAGAGGAACCCAGGGAAAGGAACAGTCACTTAATCTCTTTCCTGGACTCACTGTGATAACTTTTGTAGGACTTTTGAATACTAAGAGTTGGTCCCTACATTATCATTAACCAAAGGGTTGTCTTTAGTATATTCTTAAGACGATAAAACCTGTTTTCTGCTTTGAGGATTTTATTGTAGCTGCAGTGTCTCTCTCCTGCTTTGATGCCCTTTTCTGATCTCTGAAAAACATCATGCATAATTCATGAGAATCTGTTAGGATAAAGCAAAAATTCTGTCTTCATTTCAGGGTTGGTTAGAAGGTTTTTGTGGCTCAGTTTCTAAACTTAAAAAATAGGATTCAGATTAGGAAGAGTCTCAAGGCCTGTAGAACTTTTTGTTTGTATGTCTGGTTATTTCCAATTGAGGACCCTAATAACATAAGAGTTTTAGAATTTGATATTCTATGGGAAAATAATGTGTACTTGGTGAGACTTTCCCCAGAGATTCCAAGTTGACAGCCATCTACACAATATCACAAAAGACCTTTCCAGGATTGTCCTTCACAACATTAATGTCAAGCTAGAATACAGAATAGAGATGTTACTTTTTTTTAACCTACAGGGGCAAATCACCCTTGAGACTGAGGTACCTTGTCCTTGCTAATAATTGTATATTTAGAATTTTTGTCCTGCACATATGTTTCCTAATCTAACTCAGATTAATGGGTTGAAAACCATGGCATTCCTCTAGATTAGGTGTAGATGTTCACTTATTTGTCTTCTGAATCTCTTAGGATGCTATGATAGTCCTATGTTTTCCTGTGCTTTTGTTTTGGATCAACATTTGTTAATGTGTGGGCTTCCTTCCCTATGATACTCAACCACCAACAATTTTTAAAAGACTGTGTCCTTTATTTGCATTACTTGAATAATTATTGTTAGTTCAATAGTGATATCATGTAGATTTGTACCAGATCTGTAGAATCTTAATTTTTTTTTTACATTGAATGTGTTTAAATGATACTCTCAGCATTTTCATCATTGGGCTCTCAAAAACAATGCTGCTGGACAAAAATTTGGTTCTGAGCTCAAGTGAAAAGGAGAAATCACAGAACCACACAGCCCTGTTATAGAATTCACTAGGTTTTGCAAAAAGAACTTGAAACAAGACAGGAATGAAAGCACAAATCTCAGTAGGTTCTTAGTGTTTCATCACAAAGTTTTGTGGTAAAACCAAGAAGAAACCACAAACTTCACTCTTGGCCAGACCAGCGCTGGAAGAATGATTGATTTCAAGGTTAGCCAAGGTCAGGCGGAAACTTGGCTTGTTTTATTCATATATTCAAAACCCCAGATCTACTGAGTTTTGCATGGCTTGAGATTTCCAAAATAAAAAAAAAGGTATTTTGGGGCTCAGTACAAAGCTGAGGCCTGGGGACTAACAAGGAAGGGAAATTTGTTGTCTTGATTTGCACTTTGGCCATGCCAAAGTGAAGGATTTTATCTACAGAGTTACTAGCTAAAACTTACTTGCTCAAATTGTTCTTTGAACATTTACAAGAACAAAACATGTCTTTTCTTTTTATCCCTGCACCTAATAGGAAGGCCAACATTCTTCTTCCAGAGTCTTTAGACATTTCTATAGGCTAGAGGAAGATTTATTTCTTGAAAAATTTCATGGCTATGCTTCCCAGTGCTCGTAGACTATATTCAATTTCTTTGGCTCAGTCTTTGGGTAATTCTCTAGGGCTGAAGGTAGCAAGGTTGCCTAGTCTGAAAGAATTGGACTTAGCCCAGTGGTCTGAAAAAAATGTTTTTTTTCCAGAGTAAGGATTTGAAGAAAACAAAAGAAACAGTCACAGAGAGAACCTAGGACTCATCTATCAGTGGGGTGTAGTGAACATGGTGCGTGAAAATTTCCTTCCCTCGGCAGCCCAAGTTCTGATGGGGCAATGTCAGTGGATAGTACGAGGCTGAAAGTGCCTCATTGTATCAGCAGCAAGAGTTCTGGAAGGTGACAAAATCCACCAGCTGCAAATTATAGAAAACTCTTCAAGATTTCAGTCTTTTTTTTTTTTTTTTGATATCGAGGATCAAAATCACAACCTTGCTCTTCCCAGGCAAGCGTTTGAGCCCCTGAGTTAAATCCCCAGCCCAAGACTTCAGTCTTACAAGGCATTGTTTTTCTCAACAGAAATTCCAATCAGTGACCTAGACTTTTTTTCTTTCAGGGGTGAGGATCAAGCCCAGGGCCTTGTGCATGTGAAGATTCTATACCACTGAGCTACACTGCCAGCTTTCTGGAAATTTTTCTTCTTTCTATGTCACTGTCATCTTCCTTTTGGTCACCTGGGAGTCTCAAGAGAGTTGCCACAGTTCCAGATCTCATATCTGTGTTCCAGAAAGAAAAAAAGAAAGTAAAAAGGAGCTAAAGGCCAAAGAGCAAAGGCTTATTGAGCAAAACAGTGAAAAGCCTATTTTATGAAAAAAATTAAGAATTTATCCACAAGACAGACCTAGCAGATTTTCACATATATTGTCATGGCTGGAGCACAGCACACGCCATTTCATGTAGAATGTAACTAGCACTGGGTTCCTAGGTTGTAAGTACTACTTGGATCATTCAGTAAGTGTCACCTACCTCAACTAGCTCGAAACAGGTGGCCAACAATGAGAGGACTTCTTAGAGTTGCACAGAAAAGCAGGCATGACATGTGCTGTGGTAGATCTCACCTGCAAACCAGATTTATGTATGGCCAGAAGAGAGTATTACAGCTAAAGTTTAGAGGATTTCCAAAGAAATGATTCTCTGCAAACATTCACCAAGTCTAGGGAAGCTGGTATCAGATTTCACAAAGTGTGTCCTTTACAGTATATGGACATGAAATATGTAACAGGTAAGGTAGAGGGGCTAGATGGGGCTAGTTTAGTGGTAGAGTGTTTGTCTAGCATGTTCAAGGCCGAGAGAGAGAGAGAGAGAGAGAGAGAGAGAGAGAGAGAGAGAGAGAATCACAATTTATAGGGGTTTCAGTCCATAGTTGGCTGGTTCCAAGGCAGGGGGGCGTGACAAAGGAGAAACAGTCCACAGCAGGGGAGGCAGGAAGCAGCAAGCAGCAGCCTGCATTCCATCTTTTGCTTTGCATTCCATCCAGCCAGTTGGTGGGTGCCACCCACACCCAGAACAAAGCTAAAGCAATCAGTGGACTAAGCTAATCAACATACCTTTAATTTACATTCTCCACCATTAGAGTTCTCAGAATGAGCAACCAGCTAAATGCCACATCTTTCATGGCTCTGTTTTAAGTAAGTAATAAGTATTTATTTATTTATCTTTTTGAGACAAGATCTTGCCAGGTAATTCAAGTTGGTCTTAAACTCACTATATAGCCCATGCTGGCCTTGAATTTGTTGTGATCCTCCTGCCTCAGCCTCCCAAGTGCTGGGATTATAGGCATGTACCACCATGCCCAGCTAAGAAAGCTTTTCTTATTTATTTTATTTTTTCATCTTTTTAATCGTTCTTTTTTCCTATCATTCATTCTTTTATGCTTCTAATCATGAAAAATTTATGTATACAGTTGGGGATGTAGCTTAGTAGTTCTTACACAGCATGTACAAGGTGTTAGGTTCAATCCTTACTACTGAAATAAAACCCCAGTATTATAGGAAAAGTAAAAGTGAAAGAATACCTAATGCACACATACTTTTCACTAAGTTTCAATAAATTATTTTATCTTATCTTTTATTTCACCTTATATTTTTTTATTTTACCTTATCTTTATGTCATACATAAAATCATTAATATGTGTATGCAAATCCATGAATATGCATATACATATGTTTATATATATACTCATACATATATGTATTTATTGCAGGAACTGTTTGAGTAGGTGGCAGACTCTTCACCCCTAAATACTTTAGCATAAATTTCTGTTTTTAATTTTTTATTTTTATTAGTACATGTTTGCAGTAAGTAAGGAATACATTCATCATGGGGAATTTGGTATGTGTATATAAACATTTTCCTGTTTTGAGACAGGTTCTCACTATGTAGTTCAGGCTTGTCTTGAACTCACTGTGTAGTCCAGGCTGACCTTGACTTAATGGTAATCCTCCTGCCTCAGCTTCCCAGGTGCTAGGATTTCAGGCATGTACCACCACGGCTGGCTCCTACATGTAACACTTTCTAATTCTTTTTTCTGTCTCTATCTATCTCTCTTTTTTTTGGTCCTGGGAATCAAACTCACAACCTTGCGCTTGGCATGCAGGCGCTGTGCCACTGAGCTATTCCCCCAGCTTCCTAATGCCCTTTTCATCACCTTCCGTTCCCCTCCTGCCTCATGCTTCCATGTCTTTCTCCCCTTCCCTCCTGCACAAGAGCTGTCTCCCTGTTTCTTATCACCTACCTTTTATTTTGGTCTTTATTTATACTTTGGGCTTCTCATATAAGACAAGCCAGGTGACACTTAAACTTGTGTTTCTGATTTATTTCACTTAACATTATTGTTGTAGTCAAATTTTACAAGGAAAAGATTTAATACATGACACATAACTTTTAGGATTATTTTATAATATTCACCCAGAGAGTCAAATGCAAAAGAGCACAATAGAGCTGTCCATGCACTAGAGACCCAAAGAATCCAGCTGGATATCATGACAGTGTCCTGCACGAGTCCAGCTGAAGACCTAGAGCCCATGATCATGTCTCATGCAAGTCCGTGTCAAGGATCTGCACTGGGAAGGCCCAAAGGCCAGTTGTGGAAGCCAGAAAGTCTATGCCAGTGAAGGATCTGTGCCAGCAGGCAGAGGGGTCTGCACCGGAGCCAGGAAGTGACATTCAAGGTAAGGACCAGAGATCCCCTGAAAAGTACCACAAGCATTCTCAGTGACAACAATTTCCCAAGCTCCTCGGACGATGGGAATAGCAGAGTTCATATCAGGAAAGCCAGGGTGGTGTTTCTCCAGGAGAATCAACAGCACACCATCTTCCCCTCTAGTTCTCTTTTTATGCTGTTGGCAAACAATCCTCAGGTGGGCCTTCCACACCCAGCACCACGTGACTCAGTAAAGCTGGGTGTTACAAGTTGACCATTAGTTAATCCACCACAATTATGATCTCAAGATGCATCTATTTTCCTGCAAATGACTAAAATTTATCTTTCTTTATGGTAGAGTAGTACTCTATTGTATACAAATGCCACTTTTTTTTGTTCATTCATCTGTTGATGGACATACAGACTACTTTCAAGATTTAGCTGTTGGGTCAGGGTGTAGCTTAGTGGCTTGGCACTTGCCTGGCAAATGCAAGGTCCTGAATTCAATTTCAAGCACACACACACACACACACACACACACACACACACACAAAAGCTATTATGAGTTGTGCTGCTGTAAACCTCATTGGACATGCATCTGTTAAAGAGAAATTTCTGAGTGTTAGTTACATCACAATAGTGTGGTAAAAATATTGAACAAAAGAAATATGGTTTATAAAGAAAGTGAGATGAGCAATTCAAGGAACAACCATGCTCAGAACAGGAAGTGACTGCATGCTTTGTCCTTAAAGGTGATGTTTTCTTAGTAGTCACCCAGAACATGCCCTGCTCTCTGTATGCGGAACTCCCAGCCAAGAAAGGCATCGCTTAGGAAACATTAATTTAATTTGCTAAATAGTAAGTTTTCTAATAGCATCCTAACTTTAAGGAAAAGAGTCAGGTTATGGAAAAACTTCTATGTTGCTTTCCTTTTTTGTTATGAATAAATCTCAAGTTAGAGAAAGGTTATTAAAAATAATCATACTGGGCGTGGGGGCTCACTCCTGTAGTTCTAGTGCTTGGGAGGCTGAGGCAGGAGATGATCTGGAGTTTGAGGCAAGCCTGGGCTACATAGTTCAAAAGCTGCCTAAACTACATAGACGCTGTCTCAAAAACAAAACAAAACAACAACAAAAAAGTAAATAACCATGTATTTGCTACTCGAAATTTTTTAGACATGAAAAATTTAGGAATAATTGTGCATTTCAAAAGAGGGTGACCATTCTCTTCAAGCGGAATACTAGAGAGAAATAAAGTTGTAAATAAAATATTTCCCAGAAAGGTTGTTTTGGAAATAAAAACCATGTAGCACAATTGTAAATGGGCTCCCTTGATTAGCAGAGACTTAAATAAAGCCTCAGGATAGAGTAGCAGGCGGGAAGAGGAGAGGGCAGCCCAGCTGACTGCCATGTCTGCCTCAGAGCAACCGGCCGTCTTGTCTATGCTCGGCATCAAGAGCCTCAGAACTACTCTTCAGTGGAGGAGCTGGCTCTCACTGGGGCCCAGCTGTCTCTCTCCCACCAAAAGACCGGAACCCTGCCTACACCAAGAGCCCTGGGAAAGCCAGCTGGCGGCCGGTGGAGTGCAGGCCTGTCAGACTCCAGCCAGCCAGGGTGGGCTCCTTCAAGTGACCTGTGGTGGCCAAAACCCCCAGCAAAACAAGTGGGGTTGATGGACAGTCAAGTGTGAAATCTGAGGTTGGAGGTGAACACTAGGCAAGGATGGACTTGGTGTCCCGTGTGGGTTCGCCTTGCTCTTCAGGCCCCTTGACTCTCCTTACCTTGCAGGGAAGCTCCAGTCCAGACCCCACCCACCGTCACCAAGGCCAGTGCTGTGACTGGTGACTGTGACTGAGAGACAGAGCCCTTTGAAAGCCACACTAGGCCTTTAGGCGGCAAAAGGCTAGCAGGATTGTTCTGCATACTTCCTTCTTGAAGTTTCCTTTGCCCCGCTGTTATTTTCTCTGACTTCCTTTGGTCTGCTCTTGCTCCTGTTTCTCTCATAATCAGCGCTGTGTTGCAGGCAGCGGGCCTCTAGGGCAAAGGCTGGGGGTGTGGAAAGGCTTTGCTGGCTGCCACCATCTCCCTCTGATATCTCTCTGGCGCCATTATACACTTTAAATTTTATTTCTCCTGACTTATGTGGTACAAGGGCTAATCAAAAAAGTACAGTCTGTGTTTAAATTTTAAAAATTACAGTAAAAACACATTGTCATGCATCCCCTTCAAAATACTTCTTGCTTTGAACACACTCATCCCAGAGTTCTTGCTACTTTCGGAAGCAGTTGTGGAAGTCCTCTTTCGTGAGTGTGTTTACAAGGTGTGGTAAAAGACAGAGCGGATGCCATTGCTGGTGCCGTCCAGCAGAAGGGCAGCTCGTGTCAAGACTACGCTGTGTCCTCATCCACCTCATTCATTAGACCTGGCGCCAGGGACTCAGGCTCTTCCCCAAAGTCAAAATGACCAGGAAAGCCAAACATTTGGAGTTGACTCAGGGCATTGAGGCGGCCAGGACAGCACAGTTAAAAAACACGAAAGAGGACTTCCAGAAGTGTTCCAGAAAGGGCCGAGAATGGAGGGATAAGGGGGTCTGAAGCAGAGGGGGTGGTTTGGAGGAGGATAAAAGGCAGTCAGTTCTTTACTGTAATAAATTTTAAAGATTTAAACGTTCACCTTCTGTTGTGATTAAACCTTGTATCTAGCTATCCTTTTTAATTGAATAAACCTGACTCAAGGGCTCTCTTGATAGGAGAGGGCTTTCCAAGGCAGCCTCCGGAGGGTTTGCTGCCTTGGGTCAGCCATCAAGCACCGGCTTGCTGGAGGGTGTTTGCTTCTTTCCTCTTTCAGATGTGGATGTCTAAAGTATTTCTTATTAGCTTACACTGAGAGCAAATGAATGTCCTTATCACCTGAATACAAATACACCTGTCTGGCAACAGGAACTATGCTTGGTTTTGTGAACCAGGAAAATCAACACTGTATTCAGAACCAGCCAGTAAATCCACGGGACCTGTAAAGTCATGTCGCAGAAGGGATCCTTTGTGGAGGGATTCAGACTTCATAGGCTCAAGAATCCCCACTGGAAGACTAGACTCAGTATCTGTCTTTTCTATACAGACCCTGTATCCTCTATGGGTTTGGTACCAAGTGAGTTCTGATGGGTGAGAAAACAGCAAAACCAATAGGGACAAAACTTAAGGGATGGAGAAAGGCCAGTGTCCCGAGACTACTATGGACTAGTGCTTCCTTTTTTGTCTCCTATGCACGCAGCTGGTACTTTAGTTCTCGCCTTTATGCTGAGAAAGGACCTCACTTAGTTCTGTGACTTAATGATGCCACCTTGATTTTTCTGTTAGTGCTGGAGACTGAATTTAGGGCTTTGTGTATGCTAAGCAAGTGTTCTGCTACTGAACTACAGCACTACAGTCCTTGAAATCTTTGAGTACGTTGGAGGCTTAAGGTGCTGTGCTGTTTTGGATAAGATGAGGATGTAGTGTGTGACCTTTTTCCATCTAGGAGCTTATGATCTAATGTGGATACAAGGAATACACCATCCAGCCCCTCCACCCCCAAATCAAGCCAGATCCATACTATGGTCTCCATAGTTTGGGCCATCAACTTTTAGATGTTTTCATATTGAAAGCAGCCTCAGTCACATTCTGCCCTGGACCCTTCCCAAGGACTCCTGGGATTTTAGCTCTTCTCAGGTTGGTCCCAGGGGAGTACGTTGTTTTGAACCGGCTTTAGACTCATCTGAGCAGGTGGGCATCTACATGGGGGATAGTTCTAGGTCTATCAGTAGGAGGTCAAGAGGGTTGAAAAGGATTATATTTTTGGGGGGAGGGACAGTTTTAGACAGGGTCTGACTAGTAGTTCACACGGGCCTTGAAACTCTTTATGTAGCCCAGGCTGGCCTGGGAGATCCTCCTGCCTCAACCTCCCCATGTAGTGAGGTTATAGGCATGTACCACCACACCTGACTCAAAGAATAATCTTTTTAAAGGAGTAAGAACATTTCGAATTGCATTTCAAGGAATTGTCCAAGGGCTGGAGTGTACCTCAGAGGTAGGGTGTGTGCTTCTCATGCATGAATTCTTGGCTCTGGTCCTCAGCAACACACAGACACACTCCAAAATTAAGGAATAGTTGAACATTTGACGATTGGCATTAATGGATATAATCAACCAAACATACAAGTCATAATTGTTACAGTTTTTCAAACCCAGGGTAGCCCATAAGACAGCATGAGTCTTAAAATCACTAGAGCTGTTTAACGTCCAGTGCATCACTTTTTAATCTGTATGGCACTGGAAAGCATCTTGTTTAACCACTTTTTTTTTTTTTTACTTCTGCAAAATGGAGAGCAAGACCCACGTTTCAGAATGGTGTGAAGGTCAACACAAGGTGTATAAAAGCTCTTCGTCCTGTGCCCCAAATGTTAGTTCTGTCCCTGTCTTTTCCTCTACTTTTGTTTGGAGGGTTGTGCCTGTATTTTATTTTAGTTCTCCTTTTTTTCTCTGTTCTTGGCCTTTCTCTTTGTTTTTGTTCTTATTTTTTCTGGCTGATCTTGTCTCTTTGGTTTCTCTCTTTTTCCTCTATGTGGATGTTTGTTTTGCCTGTGTTTATTTTTCCATCGTGAACTTCCCTTGAGTTCCTTTCTCACTTGCCTTTTTTTGCAGGCGTCTTTTGCTTTACCTGGGGCTCTAGGCACTCTGTGAGTTGATGTCAACACTGACTGCTAATTTTGAACTTTGCTGGGGAAGTGGTGTAAAAGGTGTGGGAAGACAGTTCTTAAGGGGCCTAGAGAAACAGTATTGGGAGGTTGAAGTGGTTACTTGCTTGGCTATACATATTCTTCAGACATACATTTCAGTTCCTGGCCAGAACTCTGACACTTTTTCCCACGGGTATTCAGTGCTTTTTGCAATCTGCCGTGATTTCGTCCTCCCAACTCTGGCCCCATTTCTCTACCCAGTTGCTGTGGGCTTTCCCCTCCCCAACTTCCTGCTGTCCTGCTTTCTCGGAAACATGTTTTACCTATTACTGCTCTTCTCTAACGTTTCACTAATGTGGAACACCCACTTGGAAGGGAGGTTGTTTTTGAAGAGGACGAGGTCATTACTGGTAATAGCAATAAGAATAATAGTTGCATATGAAGCTCCAGTACTCCTGCAAGGCCAAACACAAGACAGCAGGGACTCATGACCGCAGCCTATCGGGCACAGATTCTAATGGAATCCAAAGGGTCCCAAGGACAGAAATAAACCAGGGGAGTGTAGCTGGCGACAGGAAGGAGAACCCAGGGAGTATTTCTTGCATTTTAATTTCCACAAATATTTATTCAATTACCTACCCTGGGCCAAGTAGTGTGCTAGGCTCTAACTCAATGAACAATGAACAATGCATAAAGAAGCACTCGGCCTTTGGTAGTGTTTGATGGCTGTTACAGTTTTTGTCTAGATGTCCCCCAAGCCTCTTGCAGTCATAGGTGAGACTTTTTCAAAGGTGCCTGGATCTAAAGTGTGTGATGCTGGCATTGGTTCATCCCAGCCTGACTTCACTTCTATTTCAGTATGCATCTCAAATGGGTAAAGACTCTTTATACAGCCACTATGCCACTAACACATGAAACAGAATTAAAAGTAAAAATTATGTAATATCATCTAAAACTAAGTATGCATGAAAATTTGTCCAGTTATCTCAAAGGTGTCTTTTCATAGTTGGTTTGTGTGGATTGATATCAAAGTAAAACCCACACATTTCTCTTGGTTATTCTGCCTCTGATAGCTCTTATCCCCCTTCTGCTTTCCTCAAACCCTAAACCACTGATTTTGAAATCAAAGAGACTGATGTGAGTGAGGTCCATATCACAGGCATTTGATTGATTTGAGGGAGTTGGGAGAATGAAGATTGAGGCTTGGAAAGCCTCAGTGGGGCTGCTGACACATTGGAAAAAGACAGTGAAAATCTGTGGAAGATTAATCTGAGGGCTTCCTGGCAACATATAGAGAGTTTTTTTAATCTCTTGG
>PVJX010047066.1:0-13543 GCA_004027295.1 Dolichotis patagonum | reverse complement strand
TTTGGCTACTTTGTTCCTGCATCTTCACTGGGTGACCCCTAGGACCACTTGTTTGATTGGCGTCTAGACAAACGGAGAGTCAAGACCAGTGATATACTAGTAAATGTTTAACAACCAGCTTTCTAGAAAAGCAAAAAGTGCTCTTGGCCTAGCTAGGTCCTGCCCAGTGACCTCCAAGTGGCTTAGAGCCACCTGTGCTACAACCCGGGAGATGAAATTACATGCTGAGACTTCTGTCCCATGGTGGAGCCACCACATGTCACTCTGAGCTTGGTAAGACACCACCCAGAATCCACCATCACTGGAGAACTGCTGGGAAGGTCCCTCTTGGCCTAGTTGGGCCCTGCTCAGCAACCCAAGAGTGGCCTGGAGCCACCTACCCACCACCTTATGAGCTGAAAGTGCATGCAGCAAGTTCAGTCCCATGGTGGGCCATCAGAACATTGCTCAGAGCATGCTGGGGCCCCACCCAGAATTCCCCATCACCGGAGGACCCCCAGGAAGATCTTTGCTGGCCTAGTTGGGCCTTGCCCAGTGACTACCAAGTGGCCTGGAGCTGCCTGTCCTCTGCCTTGTGAGCCAAAAGTGTGTGCAGCAATCTCCACCTGGCCTTGCAGCCTTTGCATGTCACTCAGACTCTGTTAGAGCCCCTCCCCATGTCTTGCATCACTGGAGGACCCCTGGGATGCTCCATTCTGGCCTAGTTGGACCCTGCCCAGTGACCACTAGTGGCTTGGAGTCACCTGGCAAGGTCTATCTAATGATTTCCACTCAACAGGGGAAACTCCTTGTGGTAGGGGTAGATATTCTCTACACAAGAAACAATTGAGACCTTCCTTTCAACTTCTCTAAGGGAACATAGGAAAATGACCAAATGAAAGAGCAAAATGCAATCTCAAACCTCCAGCCCATCCCAAGAAATCCTCAAAAATGTGAATGTAGAAGAAAATGTAAGCCATACACCTGAAACCCCTGAAATGATAGTGATTGAAGTAAAGATAGCTCCAGGAAGCTATAAAAAGAAATCAGATCAGAAATAATCTCCTAGGTAAAAGAAGAAATGATAAACACAATGAAAGAAATGCTGAGCACATCTACAGAAGACATAGTTAAAAAATTATAGGAACACTGCAAAAAGATGGGAACCTTGAATGAACAATATAAGAAACAAACAGAATGCCTGAAACAGATTCAAAGAGATATACATGAAATAAAAAATTCCATTGAAAGTTGGCAAAACTACTTCAATGAAAGTGAAGACAGACTTTTAGACCTCAAAGACAAGATTGCAGCTACTGAACAGGAAAGGAAGGATCTTTTAAAAATAACAAGGAATCAGGAAATAACAATTCAACAGCTGCAAGATGATGCAAAGAAAAACAACATAAGGTTAGTACAGTGTAAAGGAAAAAGAAGGTGACAACACAAATGATAACAAAAGACTATTTACAGAAGTAATAGCCAAAAATTTCTCAAACATGAGAATGGAAACTGACATACAGATCAGTGAAGCACATAGAACTTAAAATAGCCATAACCAAAATAAAACTACACCCAGACATATAATAATCAACATCCCAGAAATTCCCTGTAAGAACAAAATTGATGGAAAAATAAGATAATTGCAGAACAAAAAACAGCTAAACAACTTCATGATCACCAAATGAACCCTGCAAAGATACTGAAAGACATTCTAGATACACATAGGAAAAAACACTGAGCAAGACAGACAATTAAACAGTATGGAAAGGTAAAGATACAACAGCAGAAAGATAACATGTCAACAATAAACCGATATATAACAGTTATAACCATTAATGTAAATGGCCTCAAGTCACCAGTTAAATGAAACATACTGGCAGAAAGAATTAAGACAACATCCAACCCTATGCTGTATACAGGAAAACCAAAAGGAAACTCACAGACTGAAAGTCAAAGGATGGAAAACTATACATCATGCAACAGGAACCCCCCCAAAAAACCAGGTGTAGATATTCTGTTTGCAGAAATGTGAACTTCAAACCAAAAATAATCCAAAGAAATAAAGAAGGTCACTACATACTAGTTAGGGGAAAACTTCAAGAGGAAGAGATAACAATTTTAAATAAACATGCACCAAATTTGGGAGCACCTAGCTATACAAAACAAATGTTAACAGAAGTGAAAAATCAAATAAACAACACAATCATAACAGGAGACCCTAACATGCCATTGATACAAAGAGACAGATCAACTAGACAGAAAATCAGCAAAGAAATAACAGAACTAAATCATACCTGTGAACAAATGGAGTTAGTGGACATGTACAGAGTGTTCCACCCAACAACATCACAATATACATTCTTCTCAGCAGCACATGGGACATTCTCTAAAACAGATCATACATTAGACCACAGAGTATGCTTAAGTAAATGAAAAAGAATTGAAATTATTCCATGTATGTTATCAGATCATAGTTCCATGAAACTAGAAATTAATGACACAACAAACTGCAAAAAGGTGGCCCCGAAGCAAGGCCAGCAGATTGCTATAGCTGCTGGTTTCAAACAGGAGCCTAAAGAGAATTCTTTCTGTGGTCTGTTGGCCATTTCAGAACTTTGGAAATGTAATGGTCAATTCATCAGAAAGAAATAGCAGGTGAGTGTGGCAGACTTTTGGAGGCCTGCAGGAGAGAGAGACTGGCACATCGGGACCCACACCATGCGGTTGACTCGGGGTGCCGGGAGAACAAGGAGCTCCTCCCCTCTCTGGGGGGCAGCTGTGAGTGTGGCAGACTTTCGGTAGCCTGAAGGAGAGAGACCCTGGCCCATCGGGACCTGCACCATGTGGTTGAGTCAGGGTGCGGAGAACAAGGAACTCCTTGTAAGTAAACAATGCAAAGAATCAATGAATCAAAGAGTTGGTTCTTTGAAAGAATAAATAAAATTGATAATCCCTAGCCATCTTTATTTAAAAAAGGAAAGAAAAACTCAAATTCATGCAATAAGGAATGAAAAGGGTGAAATCACTACAGACTCTGTGGAAATACAGAAGATCATCAATACCTACTTGAAAAACCTCTACTCTCATAGATTTGATAGCATAGAAGAAATAGACAGATTCCTAGAACCATATGAACCATCCATACCAAAGCATGGATCCTAGAACAATCCATACCAAAGCTGGATCAAGAAGATATAAAACTACTGAATAACCTAATTTCAATTAATGAAATTGAAAATGTAATTAAAACTTCACCAAAAAAAAAAAAAAAAAGCCCAGATCCTGATTGATTCACTGTGGAATTCTACAAGAAATTCAAGGAGGACTTACTGCCAACACTTCTCAAACTCTTCAATGAAATTGAAAGGGAATCAATTCTCCCTAACTCATCCTGGAAGCAAATATAACTCCAGTACAAAAATCTGAGAAAGGCCCAATCAAAAAGAAAACTGGCCAATCTCCCTAATGAACATAGGCACAAAAATTCTCAACAAAATTCTGGCAAACAATTCAACAAATCATCAAGAAGATTATACACCAAGACCAAGTGGAATTCATCCCAGGAATGCAGGGATGGTTCAACATACTCAAATAAATAAATGTAGTCCACCATATCAATAGAGCCAAAAACAAGAATCACACAAGCATTTCTATAGATGCAGAAAAATCTTTGGATAAGTTCCAACATTCATGCATGATAAGAACCCTACAGATAATTGGAATAAATGGACTTTACCTCAATATGATAAAAGCCATCTGTGACAAACAAAAAGACAGCATCATATTAAATGGCAAAAAACTGAAAACTTTTACTCTAAAATCAGGAACAAGACAAGGATATCCATTATCACCACAACTATTCAATATAGTTCTGGACATACTAGCCAGAGCAATTAGACAAGAGAGAGAGAGAGAGAGAGGTTAAAAGAGTAAGGATAGGAAAAGAAGTTAAATTATCATTATTTGCAGATGACACTATACATAGAAGACCCCCAAATCTCCACTGAACGACTCCTAGGTATAATAAATAAATTCAGTAATGTAGCTATATTCAAAGTTAATACTAAAAAATCAATATCATTGCTATTCACAAACAATAAACTCAATTAGAGAGAAATTAGAAGCCACACTCTTCACAATAGCATCCAAAAAAAGGCATACTTAGGAATCAATCTAACAAAAGAAGCAAAAGACCTATTCAGTGAAAATTGTAGTACTCTGAAAAAATAAACTGAAGAGGATCTCTGAAAATGGAAAGGCATTACTTCTTCATGGATAGGAAGAACAAATATTGTGAAAATTGCCATTCTCCCAAAATTGTTATACAGATTTAGTGCCATTCCAATCAAAATACCACTAGCATACCTCACAGATCTAGAGAAATCATTCTGAAAATTCATCTGGAACTAGAAAAGACCTAGAATAGCAAAGGCAATTCTAAGCAACAAAGGCAAGGCAAGAGGCATCACAATCCCTGACTTGAAGTTATACTACAAAGCTACTGTAATAAAATCAGCATGGTACTGGAATAAAAATAGACCAGAAGATCAATGGAATATATTAGAAGATACAGCCAGAACTATAAGTACACTCAGCCACCTTATCTTTTATAAAGGGGCCAAACACATTCACTGGAAGAAAGATAGTCTCTTAATGAGTGGTGCTAGAAAAGCTGGCTTTCTATATGCTGAAAACTAAAATTAGACCCATGCCTATCACCATTACTAAACTAAAATCAAATTAAATCAAATATCTAAATATTAAAACAGAAACACTAATCTTCTGGAAGACAAAGTAGGTAGAAATCTTGAAGACACAGGGGTAGGCAGAGAATTCATGAACAAAAATCAACCCACACAGGAAATACTTCCCAGAATCAATAACTGGGATCCCATCTTATTAAAAAGTTTTTGCATTTCAAAAGGAATCTCCAACAGAGTAAAAAGGAAACCCATGAATTTTGAAAACATCTTAGTCAACTGTCCCACAGACAAAGGACTTCTGTCTAGAACATATAAAGAATTATAAAAAATCAGACACCTGAAATTCAAAGACCCTATCCAAAAATGGTCATCTGAGATGAATACACAGTTCTCAGATGAAGAAATACAAATGGCAAATAAATACATGAAAAAATGCTCATCATTGTTACAGACTAAAACCTGATGGTCAACTTAATGCCAGCTGAATTAAATCAACATGGTGCTGAACATAGGTGTTCCAGCTGAGGAAAGTTGCCAGCATAAGTAGAGACATGGAGAAGGAGAAGCTAGGCATTGTGGGTTCTCCTATGTGTTGCTGTTTTAGCCATTGCTTCTCCTAGAGGAGCTCATTATGACTAGCTTCCCCAGTGTGAATTCAACCATTATCATCAGAGGAGCTCTGGACCTTGTTGGTAAGAGTGGCTGTAGTTCCCTTTGGGGCAGTCCTTACATTGAGCATCACTTTCTGGCTCTGGAGAGGAAGATAGTGCCATTTAATCTACAGGACAAACTCGTCATACTGGCTTTGTGGGATATACTAAAGTGTTCATATTGTTGGAGGAGCTTGGGACCTCTGTGTTGCTGAGGATGGCTGTAGTGCTTTTCAGGACAGCCCTGGTCTTTATAATGATGAGCATGACTTCTCAACTCCAGTGTAGAACCCTCAACCTACCAGCACAGCTCCTTCACTCTGCTGGCACAGACTTTCTAGCTTCCACCACTGATCTTTGAGCCTTCCCAGCACAGATCCATAAAACAGACTGCTGTGAGTCCTTCTGGTGGGCTCTAGACCTGCAGTTGGACTTGTGGGAGTCACTGTCATGAGCTCTGCATCTTCATCTGAACTCATGCAGGACATTGCTATGGGATATAGGCCCTTGGCCAAATGTTCTATATCTTTGGGGTTGTGGACAGATTTCCTGTACTGTCTTGTATTAAATTTTGGGTGAGTGTCATAAAATAATATAAATTCTGTGTCCTGATTCTAATTTTTCTCCTCACAACCCCTGGCTACAACAGAAATTGGTACCAGGAGAATGGGGTTATTGCTGTTACGTTGCCTGGCCATGTGACTTAAGAGCCTTGGAAACTAATTTGGAAAGTTTTTGAGAGACTGGCCAAAGAGACAGCCTCTGTATGCTGTAAACTATATTGGATACTCTGGTCGGAGCCTGGAAAATCAGAGTACTGACAGAAATGCTGCCAGTTAAGATGAAGCTTGAGAGGCTTCCATTGGGAAGGACTGAAATGGCTGCTGGAGTCCAGGAAGTATGTTGTACTTTGGCTGAAAGTTGGTCTTCATTTTGCTGGTGTGGTTTGGAGATATTACCTGGGTGGCAGAAAAATTTCAGTGCAGTCTACTGTTGGGATGGTAGCATAGTTACTTCTGAGAGCTTTTGACCAGATCTATGTTGGAAATTTAGAGCAAAGAGCCAATAGAATAATTTATTTGGCTAAGAAGATGGCTCTAGTGAAACTGTGGGTTGCAGAGATGAAACAGAGAACATAGTTGTTTAGAAGAACAAGACAATGGAAAAAATCAAGAGTGTATTTGAATTGCAGGAGATCCTTATATTTTAGTCTTGCCATGCCATGTTAAAAGTTAATAGGAAGCAAAGACTGTGATTGTAATTGTTCTTTTAATTTGATTTTAATGTTTTATGTGTTTTTAACCATGCTACCTAGTCAAAGTACTATGTTTTAATGTTGAACCTTGGTCACCCTTTAAATATTTTGTTTTTGGTGCAGGAATAGGTATAAAAATAATTGTGTATATGTAATTGTTGTATTAGTGTAAATTTGAATAGAGCAAGATGTTTTAAATTTTATAAATCTGCCACTAAAGACTAGTTTAAGGAAATGTGTGTGGTTATTAAGTTGATAGAGGTGGATTGTTAATGGATTGAAAACTGATTACAAGCCACTGACTACAACAAGCATCACTGGTCAATAGAGAAATGCAAATTCAAACCACACTGAGATTCCATCTCACTCCAGAAAGAATGGCCAGGATCAAAAAAACTACCAACAACAAATGCTGGCGAGGCTCTGGGGAAAAAGGACCTCTTCTTCACTATTTGTGGGAGTGCATACTGGTGCAACTGCTGTGGAGGTTAGCTTGGAGGTTTCTCAAAAAGCTGGGATTGGAAGTCCCATTTGACCCAGCTATTCCATTTCTGAGCATATTACCAGAAGAACTGAAAACATCAAATCACAGTGATATATGTGCACCCACCTTTATAGCAGCACAATTTGTAATAGCCAGATCTTGGAAACAACCTCAATGCCCATCAAGTGAGGAATGGATAAAAAGATGTGGTACTTTTATAGAATGCTACTCAGCTATAAAGAATGATCCAACTGGAGACCATACTCATAAGTGAAATAAATCAAACTCACATGTGTAAATACCGTATTGTCTCCCTTGTCTAAGAAATGGTAATACATAAGATACAAAAGCCTCAATAAATACTGTGAAAGGGTAAGAATCTGCTCAAAGGGGGAAAATTAACAACTCAGGGAAAAGGATGGAAAAGAAGGAAAGGAAAAGAAAAAATATCTAAATTTCTATAAACACACTTAAGATAGCTAAGATAGTTGTGCTACAAATCCTATTAGTTCTTGGAACAAAATATTTAACATTCATAAGATTGGATCAATTTTGCATGTTTGTGTCTGGTGACCTGAGGAACTCTTGAAGATCACTATGTAACATAACATCCTTTGTTATGTTCCTGCCACCTTGTTTTGAAAGCCTATATCGTCATTGTTTTGGGCTCCTTGCTATTGTTATTTGTCTTTTTTCTTTCTTGTTTTTCTAGTACTTTGTTTTGTTTTTTTTCCCCTGTAATGCAAAAAGGACAGATGTACACGTAGAGGCTTATACATGCCTAGAACCTCTTCTTAAGTTTACAAGAATCAGTTGTATTATAAGTGATAATGTGAACAGCTACTTGAAGAAAAAGAGACATTATGGTATCCATTGCTGATTCTGTACTGTCATGCTGTGAAATCCAATAATGCTTCTATTCTTTGGTCAGAGTGATTTTAGTCTGTTTTGTATTATTTAATTTCAACATACATGAAGGTATGGACTGCTATTTTGAAGAGAACAAGAGACATTACAGTAGCCATTGTTGATTTTCCTGTTGTCTGGTTTTGAAGGCCAGTAATGCCTTCATTATTCTGTTCTGATCAGTTTTATACTATTTTTTGTATGAATTCATTGTGTGTGAAAATATAGACAACTACTTAGAAGAAAACAGGAGACATTATGGTAGCCAATGTTGATCTCCTGTTATCTTACTTTGAAATCCTGTGTCACTTACACTGTTTTCTTCTAATCTGCTTTGTTCTGTTTTGTTATGGTTCATTTTACCCTCTTTAAAATAAACAAAAAAGCAAAAAGCTTGATTTGTAGTATTTGTCAAGTTTTATGGCATAAATATTAACACCATGGCTATATCTGAGCTACTATTATGCTTGAATAGTGCACCAGCTAAATTTGGGAATCACTAAATTTGGGAACATTGAGTGGCTGCCTCTGAGAAGCCAATGTGATCTATGTCCAGAATGCTATGGGTCAGGATGAAGGTGCAATCTACTCTGCCTCTTGGAATCTATAATCCAGAAGACCTATGCATACTTGACACACCTATGGCAGATAGGCATGCTGTGTGAGTGTTTTGGAAGCCCCATTATCTCAGGGAAAATCCAGATGTTTTGGATTAAAACCTCTTCAGTAAAAACCTGAGGTCTATTTGAAAAATACTCTTCATTTACTGAGTACTGGTAGACACTGAATTTTTGATGTGACTCTAAGACATTAACTGATACACACCTCACTTGTGAAGGTTATTCATTGTCAATTTGAGTGGAATGCCCTGCTGAATTGAGTCAGCATTTTTCTGGGTGTGGAGGATCCATTTAAGGAGGTTTGTTGTATAAAGAGAATGGGAGGGCAGGATTTTAGCTGATTTTCCATAGAAGATCTTTGTTCCAGCTGCTTCATTCCAGTTGCCTGGAAGAACTTTGTTCAGGCTCATTTTCTTTGAAAGGCTTTCAGCTGCTCTCTTTGGTGGAGCTCAGTCTTCACTTTTTCCAAGGATGGTGGCTGTTCTCTTTGGAAGCTGCCTTTACCATAGGGATCATTTCTTGGCTTTCAGCAAAGATTTTTCAACTTACAACACCAGCCTTTCTGCCTGCTGGAGTAGACTCTCTGACTCACTACTAGCCTTTTGACTTTCAGACTGAAGATTTCTCAGCTTCCTGATATGGACTCATGCATGACATTACCATGGGCTCCAGGCATTGAGCTGTATTCTCCACATTTATAGTGCTTGGACAGATCTCTTGCACTGCTTGGCACATTTGGCTCTGTGGATTAATATTGTCAATTAATCTTATAAATTTCTGCTAATCTGTGTTAAATCTGTTTCTCTTGCAAATTACTGGCTACAACATAATCATCATCAACTTATTCCTAGCTATTGTCTGAGAGATCAGCTATTCTGAGCCCCAACATATTAAACCCTAGAGAGGACATCATCCAGGCTTCCAAATGGGATTGGAAGCTAGGCGGAGAGATCAAAAGCCAAGAAGGGAGAAGCCAAGGACTTAGCTTAGCTTTCTCTGCCTGTTGTGATTCCAGCAGTGGCTAATCTTCTCCCAGGTCACAGGTTTTGGGACAGGAACTATCTTTTGAAGCTCTAGATTTTGCCAGCTTGAGAGAACATGATTTTCTTTTCTTTCACATCTCTGTGACTTTGTTCTCTCTGGCTACTCACTATCTATTGTGGATTTCTTTCATTTTGACTGCCACTAATAAATAATTGCTTCTTTATACTTCCTTCAAATCCTTACATATATCTTCTGCCACCTCCAGGTCTCTAGTTGATGCAATGACTAATTTACCTAATTACCATTGCAATTTCATCTAGAAGAGGCAGTCTAAGGAAGTGATCAAAGGCATAGATTTGGTGACAAAGTGACCCCACTACTCTTCAGCTTTGTCACCTTAGGCAAGAAATTTATCTTCTCTCTGTCTTGAATTTCTCATCTGTAAAATGGAAGTAATAACTATCTTCCCACTGGATTGTGCCTCAGATCACATGAGCTAATATAACTAAATCACTTAGAAACAAACCTAGAATATAGATGCACAAAAGAAGGAATGTGTTATAGACAGTTTTTTAATCCCTAAATCTATGAAGGTAATGAGCTATTTCTCCTAGAAATTGTGTTACCTTGTATGATATAGTTGACCATTAAAAAGACAATTTTTTGGTGAATCTGATCTAATGATATGATCCCAAAGAACTGTCACCTTCTGAAATCCAGAAAGGGAAGTTAGAGCAATTTCAAACAAGAGAAGAGTTTGACATGCATCATAGCCCCACTGATTTAAAGAAGGAAAGAGTCCTTAAGAGCAATGAAATTATCTCTAGAACCAGAGGTCACTGGCTGGCAGCCAGCAAGCAACCAGGAATCATTCCTACACTTTAAGGAATCAAATTCCACCAAGAACGCAGTGAGTCTGGAAGCAGAGTCTACAGATAAGAAGCCAGCTGGGCAGCAACTTGACTTTGTTCTTGTTAGACTCTGAAGGTAGAACCCCATAGGGCTGACCAAAACTTCTGACCTACAGAATTGTGAGGCAATAATGGAAGTTGTTTAACCCACTAAGTTTGTGGTAACTCATAACGGCATCAATAGAAAAGTAAAAGAGATTGCTATTTTATTATCATTGATAAATGACAAGAAATAAATAGGAATTAATCTAAATGCCCAACAATAGAGAATTATTGTTCATTCCTAGAATACTTTGCAATGGTTCAGACATATAAAGGAAGCTCTTTATGAATTTTATAGAAAACTCTAGTAATTTTTTTATGTGAAAACCAAAGTACAGAGTAGTTTATATAATCTATTGTGGTTTGTATAATACACTGAAGTAGTTATATGTATACATGCATATATTTGCAAATTATATGTAAATTTTGATGGAGTGAGACTAACAACTGAGTTAACCTATCTGAGGGGTCATGAATAAGAACTGAACAGATAGGGTTTCTAATAGGAGGAAGATTGTTTATTATAGGTCTTTTTATACTCGAACTTTATATCATGTAAGTGTTCTCTATTCAAAAGATAGAAATGCCTTTTAAAAATGGAACTATGTTAGATGTACTTCATAGCATGTATTCAGAGATGCAGAACTTTAAACACATGCTTGAGTTTACTAGTATGAACTATCAGATACATACATGGGCTTCTTGCATCTTCTAGAATTCTTGGTCTCCTGTAGCCTGGAAAGATCCGAGTTAAAGGTATAGGAAAAGATACCATGCAATGGTTATGGTGGCATCTGCAGGACAAGCTGAGAATTATCCTTTTTGATTTCAGGTTTTTCAGACTGGTCTGCATTGGAGAGAGTGAATATTGAGTCCTCAAGGAAATAGCTAGGCAGATGAGTTCAAACAATGACTAATGGAATGCTTCAGCCAGACATATATGCATAGGTCCCACTGGGTAGGAAGTACAGAGTGTCAAGACAAGGGTAGGCTTGAGAACTTTACACACTCTGCTTTATATTTTCTCTCTGCCACATTAGGAAAACAACCCTGTAGACTCACCCTGGCTCAAACCAGCCCCATAGTGCTGCATTCCCTACTGTACACAAGCAAACTTCTCACTGCACACAACTGATCTCCCTTTTATCTTTCAGTATCAAGTTAGCACAGTCCCATTTTTCAGTCTTCATTGTACACAGGATCTAAGGCTATTTGATGAAACTCTTGGTTTTTCTATTTCATTTTTTCAGGAAAAATATCACAGATTATGGTTTTTTTTAAAAAAAAAAACAATTGACAATAATATGCATTTATTCATACAATGATGTAACATTTCCCCCTCCAGGGATGTTATTAATCTTAAGCCTGACCTTTTTTATCCTTCAGAATGTAAATGTTCTCATGAATGTCTGTTGGTCTTATGTCCATATGCACAGCATCACATTGTTAAAGTGTGTAAGTGTGTATAAGAATAAAGCAAAACAGAATTTGAAATAAAACTCCAAAATAAATTTATTTGTGATATTCTACCATGAATAAATTTATGATTTTGTAATTTAGTAAGCAGATTATTTTTTAATTTTTTTAAAATGAGACTATTTAGCAAATAACAAACAAGGCAACCATGAATTTTAAAAGTAATATACTACATATTAGACAATATAGAGTTACATTTAAATCTCAAATAGAGATATGAATTGATTCATTGCTGCAGTAATGTTTAGGTTTTTTTATTTAAAGAGGAGAAAGAAAAACAAAACAAAACAGAATAAAGGGTAGCAACAATACAGATTTCCAAGGAAAAAGGAAAAGAACAACAACAAAAAAACCTAAAAGATTATTACTTGACAAATTACATACTGACTTCTTGGAAATAGTTGTTCAAATTATAAAGTTAAAACATGTAAAGTAGACATTAAAACAGTGAGTCTGTTAACAGTTCTGTTCCATGATCTGACAAAAAAACACCAATATGGTCATCCATCTTACCCACTCAAATATACATTCAATTATAACAAAAGGGAAAAATTAAACACAACACAACAAAACAAAGCGGATCAAAAGAAAGCAATGTAAGGGTCATAAATTCCAAAACTAGACAATCAGATATATTCACTCTCTATCGTATTGACTCTTGTTTTCTTCCAAACAGTTGTCCATATTGTCACATACAGGGAATTCACATGAAACAACATAGTATGGAACTGATCTGAGCAGGATGAGGAGAGCGTTTCAGGTCTTCAAGACCAGACAATAGGGAAGCCGAGAATGGCTGTCATAGTGTCTCTCATTCTCCTCAAAACAGCTGTCCATACCTTCATGTGTGTTGAACTTAAACAACACAAAACAAGCTAAAATCACTTTGAACAAAGAATGATAATTTTGCTGGATTACACATCATGACATTATGGAATCAGCACTGGGTACTATGTGTCTCTTTTTCTTCAAAGTAGTTGTTCATTTCAACATGTGTTATATAGTTGGTTCTTGTAAACTGTTTATAAGCTACACATGCATGAGTCTGTAAATGTGTATATATCCTTTCTGTATTAGAGGTAAAAACAAAACAAAGCAAGGTAAAACAAAACAATTCCTAGAAAAGCATGAAGCAAAAAAGTCATATATAACCACACTACAAGGTGATCTACAATGGTTACCATGATGTCTCAGCAGTACATAACAACATTAATAAAAACAAAGCATTGGAGACATTATAAGACTTCAAAAGCAAGTGATAATCAAACCAGAGTGGGTATCTTAGTGAATGTCATCTTCACTGTAGTTGCCTATACTCTTAGACTTGATGCTATCAATCATAACAGTTTTAAATAAAATCAGTCAATACAAAGTAGCAATCTAACAAAAAAGATTCAAATAAGATCAGTCCTAATAAGACAGTATAAGTTATAAAGGGCTTCAGATTAAGTTGATAGGAAATTAGGGATGATTACCATAATATGTCCTCTTATTTTTGGGATAGCTGACCATGTCCTCAAGTCTAGCATA
>PVJX010047065.1:0-12033 GCA_004027295.1 Dolichotis patagonum | reverse complement strand
CGCTAATGGCCAATAGCTCGCCTCCACGTAGAACCCTTCGATTGGCTATAGACAGCTTATAAGCTTAGTGTAAGGAAGTGCTCGTTGCACAACACGCAGGGAGCCGTCAAGGACGGACATGTGATGAGGTTGCTGCCCGGTCAATAAAGGAGCTTGCAGAAGTCCAGTGTTCGTGTGCTCTCTTCTGCGGGACGGAGTCTGCGCCGGACAGGGAATAAACCTTTTATTTATAAATGAGGCAATGATTAGCTTGGAAAACATATTTCTACTTAGTAAGAAATTTTAGTCATCACAGTTTTACTGTTTTTAGAAAAACTTTTACTTCTTTGTGGTGCTTAGTACTGACGTTTGACATTTGACCATCTGTACAGCCTTGTATATACCTAGGTGAAGAAGGTTTTGCCCACAGTAGAACTGTGCTATCTTTGGATTTTGAGGCCTCTGTTACTCTGCCATCTCAGTCTAGCAGAAAGAGAACATGTAGAGTTACATGATAATTTTCATAAATAAGGCAAACAAATGCATCACATCCCTTCTGCCCATATTTGTCTCAGGACGCAATCACATATTAAACTTAGTTCCAAGATAGTGTGTGTGTGTGTGTGTGTGTGCACATACATAGCTGAGATATGTTTTCTGTGTGTTCAGGAAAAAAACAAATTGTAAACACGTAGCAGATTGAGCCATACTGTGTAGAGAGTTTTAAAATATACAAATTAATAGTTTTATTGCTTATAAATTTTAGTACTGTTGAGACAAATACTAGAAAACCTTGAGTTTACAAACACCACAAAAATAAAATAGAGATGTTTTCAATTTACATTAAAAAATCAAGAAATAATTAAGAAGACCTAAACAATTACATTCATCTTGTGATCTTGAAGTAACTCAAATCAGAAAAATCCTATTTCTCTTTTAATCTATAATTTGGCATATTTTAAATAATTTGGCAGTTTGAATTTGTAGTCAGCAAAACAGATTCTAAATTCACATTAAAAAGGAAGATTTTCAAGACATTGCGTAAAGGTAAAAAAAGCAATAAGATATTCTTTTTCTACTATGTATTAAAACTAATTTAAAGTTTACTGAAGTGAAAATAGATTTCTCCAGTAATTTCACCCTTAAAATTTATCATACAGATAAGGATAGCATATAAAACTTTCACAGCCAGCACTGTAATGGGACTGATCCATCAAATGGTGTGCCCAGTCTTTAGAATGGATGGCCACTATAACCAGTTATTATGAATGGACTGTGGTAAGCACTTGCTGATATCAGTTCTGCAAACTGTATTTATTGCAACAGTGCTTATTGTATCACAAAGTCAGAAAAACTAAAATAATGAACAGTGCTTAACTAATAAAAACTGATACACAGTCGTAAAAAGAATTCAGTAGTATGGAATAATCTCTAGGGTAAATTGTTAATTTTCCTTCTAGATGTAAAGAACATGTTCATTATGCTGCTATCTTCTTTCCCAAAGAAATCTCTTTTGACCTAAGTGTAGACTCTAAAGGAATTTGCAAAGCTGTATGTTATACAGAGAACCCTACCATTTCCCGTATCCAGTTTAACCAATGACAATATTTAGCGTAATTATATGCAACTGTAATAAACTCAGAAATATGCTATTGGTAAATGAATTTTTTTTAGTTTTGTGTTATTCTATTACATAGGTACATTTTAGATAAAAATCACGGCAATAGAAATACAGAACTCTTCTATCACAACAAAGATTTCCCTGCTGATACACATTGGAATCTCTGCCTTCTCCACTGTTTTTAACCCTTGAAAACCACTATAATTTGTTTCCCACTCCACAATATTGACATTTCAAGAGTGTCTTATGAAACACGTCATCTTGTTCATCACTTTTGGAGATTTACCTTTCACTCCTGTGATAACCTGGAGTTCCAGCCAAGATTCTGAGTGTCCAGGTTTTTCCCTACAAGTTGGTTAGTAGCATTCATATATATATATATATATATATATATATATATATATATATATATCAGTTACCTTTATATGACCAGTCACCTAGCTACATTTTCTTTTTTCAAATTTTAGCTGTAATTTATTTTTAAAAGCTCTATGAACAATCACAGGAAGATTCTTGAAAGGGTATTTTGTTCCATGTCCAGGAGTCTAATTGTTACTTCTATCCACGATAAACATAGTAAGTTACTTACATTTTAACAGCACAACTCACCATAGCTAAATCTTGGAAGTGGCCTATATGTCTATCAGCAGATGAATGGATAAAGAAAATGTGGCATTTATATGCAATGAAATACTACTCTGCCATAAGATAAACTTGAGCCATTTATAGGAATATTGATACACCTTGAGACCATAATGTTAAGTGAAATAAATTAGACAGAGATGCTTACTTATTGCATGATTTCTCTTACATGATAAACCCAAAGCATAAATACAGAGCAAAATAAAAGAATAATAGCAAATAGGGAAATAGATCATTTTCAAATGGGAAAAGGAGTGAGAGATTGAGGCACAGGTGAGGGAGGAGTGGGGAAGGGGATGGGAAAGAGAATTAAGATGTGTACATGGACCAGCTACACACAGAGATGCAAACATTATGTGCTGCAAACATAAACTAATAAAAACAAAGGCACCGCCAAGCTCATTTTCCAAAGCAGTTGTACCATTTCACACTTCCAATAGCAACGTGTGAGAACTTCAGATTCTTTGTATTCTTGCTAGCCACTATTTTAAAATTAGTATTATTTGCTAAAATTATTTAACCATTTTATCATTTAAAATTAGTTTCAAACTTCCGCGGTTCTCCTACATGTAGAGTAATAGCTTCTGTCAGTCTTAGGGGTTCGTTACACAGCACACCCTTTCACTTGTGTGTAATCCACACTTCTGTCAAATGTGTCTTCGTATTTTTTGACAATTTTTTAATATCTTGGTGAAACTGGAGAGAATAAGATTTTTACTTCCTAGGTCTTGGTATTATCAAAGCCTAGCCTAGCTCCTCAGCAGCTTTCCCTCTTTCCGACTTCCATTTGTTATTGATATGCTCAACTATTTTTTTTTTTTTGGCTTTTTGAGATAGGGTCTCACTATGCAGTTCAGGCTGGCCTTGAGCTCACTGTATAACCCAGGCTAGACTTAAACTCTGAATGATCCTCCTGCCTCAGCCTCCCAAGTGCTAGGGTTAGAGGCGTGTGCCACCACGCCTGGTTTTCAACTATTTTTAGACAGTAACCTCTTTCTTGTATCATTCTAGAAATAAACATTATACTGACCTTCAATATTATTAATTTCTGTATATTAATTGTTTTCTTATAATTAATAAATCCTTTCAATTTTCTAAAACTGGCATGACAATCTACTTCAGATAGTGGTAAACAGAGACATCTTAATTCTGCAAGACACACTTAGCCAGAGTAGGCAAAACCAAAATCAAAGACAGGCTTCAAGCAAGATTTTTCATAAAAGCCTACAAAATTTGCTGTGTCCCAGAACTTGTTAAAAATATGTGCATTATTTATTTATACAATGTGAATAATCTGCCAAAAAATGTATATATACTTCAGGAAAAAAAACAGCATGATTTTTTTTTTCCATAGATGGTGTGACCCTCATATGGGGGACCCTAGTGGGCGTCATATACTACAGAAAATCTACTACACTGCTGACCCTTACAGAAGAAATTGAAAATACATGTGCAGAATCTCAATGAAAAGATTACCCAAGCAACAGTTTGCTGGACTAATAAATGTCTGGAAGTTGATGACCACCACTTTGAGCTCCTTTTGTAATAGTAGAGGCCAAAAGTAACTTGTATTAATCTCATGCTGTCTCCATAAATTTAGTATTAAACTATTTAAACAAGTTTTTCTTTTCTATACATCATCTGGAGAATGTACAATAATTTGCATGTATTCATATATGCAACATTTGTACAAATATAAAACTGCATGTGTACATGCATGTGTATGTGTTTCCTTTGAAAATTTAATTCATACAGTTGTTACATTCTCAAAAGCATTTGTGAGCCCCTAAAATAATTAAAAGCAATGAGTTAAGAGACTTGGTTATGCTTATCTCACGACTGTGAAGAGTCAATGTAGATTCCTAGACGTGCTCAGATTACATGAACACTGAATTTTTGGATGGTTGGAGCAGTAAAGTAGAGTATTGAGAGGGGACTGCAGGACAGAAAGTGGGGGACACAGCTTATGAGGGGCACAAAGGAAGGACAGCACACAGGGGCATTTGTTCTGGGACATGTGCTCTTAGCGACAAGCAAGAGTTTTCCGATCTATCCTTGAGTTTCTTTCTTCCTTTCTTTTTTCTAAAATGTGGGTATAATTTACAATTTAGAGAAAACAGAAGAATATCTAATTAGCATCAAGGGTAATTATTAATGTGTGAACAGATTTTTAAAGCTATTAAATAAACCAGAAAGGTAATGGAGGCATGTTAGAAGAGTTGAATATTATCTGTCTGGTAATTTTATGTCATCATGAGTGAACAAAGAAAGCTTAAGCGCATGATGGATTGCCTTGAGCTCCAATTTAGCCGTTAGTTATAGTTATGGGCAAAATTCACTCTCGAGCAGCGAAGGAGTAGATAGATGCAGGCCACTGAACTGCGTGATTAGATCTTGATATAAGACAGGAGGTTGTCTTTGTGAAGCTGACTGACTGAAAACACCAAGCAAATGCTGGGCATTGATATTTTCTTTTTACTTCTATGGATTGCAAACCAATAAATTCAGTTATCAGAAAGAAATGATTATTTGTCTATTATTTAGATATCTCCATCAAAAAATAGGAATTGTGCATGTTTTCTTTGATGAGTAGTATTTCCTGTACATATATTCCTCTTCTCAGTACGGAGTTTATTTTCAGAGAATTTGAGTTTAATGATAAAATATCAGTTAGTACATCTCCAGTTATAGACTAGGACTAGTAAAAGTATTTTCCACTTTTTATATTTTTATTGTATTTATTTCTATATATTAGGCAAGTAATACTATCAGAAGTTAGTAAAATAATCGCAAAGGCGATTTTTTGCAGGCATAAATCCTTAGAATAATGTGTTCTCTTTTATCAAAGTATAATAATATGTAAAAAGGTCAACATATTTTAATTAGGGTTTAATGATTTCTAGGATATTTCTATTGTCTCAGAAGTATATGTCATTTTTCTTTCCATCCATTCACATCATAGTGGCCAAAATCTGTCACCGTTTAGGCTTTTAGCACCTTATCTAAGTGTTACTGTTTTTCGAAATTCATGAACATACAATTACACCATATGTCCTCACTTTTTCTGTATTTGACATGGTGTTTACCAGCTGTACCAGTGTTGTTAAATGAAGACGTAATTCTTTTATTTTTACATCTGGTAATTAGTGCATTATGTGAGTATACTTCAGATTGTTTGAAATCTATTTTACTTATTTATGGTTTACACAAATGAAGATGAACCTATTTTAAGAATACAATTGGATGAGTTTTGACAAATTTATATGCCTTTGGAACCACAGTCATAGTCAAGATAAAAATCACTCCTTTAATCATTGAGAACTTCTCTTGAGTCTTTATCAGTGCTCCAGGGCCTAGATAGCCATTCAGTCACCATGGCTTAGAATTTCCTGTTCTGGAAATACATATAAATCGAATCATCAGACATTTTGCTCACTCAGCAAATTTTGGTTTTTAGCAAGTTCCCCCACGACACGTGATCTTTACGGAGCAATTAGTCCAGGCAGTGTCTTGCTGGATGGAGCTGCTGCTGTTTTGAGTGGTGGCTCTGAGTTTCTTCTCGTCTGTGCCTTTTCACCTTCTTACATACAGCGAGAATTGTTTCGGCACATGCCAGTGCCTTGACCTTGATTGCCATCACCACAACCGTATGGAAATAAATTTTCACTTTTTATGAATCACTGAGTCTCAGGTATTTGTTATAGCAGCACTAAGAAACTTAAAGATATATCCCTTCATGTTATTGCTGGGTAATAGCATAAATATTATTTTCTTAATAATTCTTAGTGTGGTTTTGACTTGCAATTCTGTAATGACCAAAAATGCTGGCACTTATTTCACGAGTTTATTGTCTATTTGTACTTCTTTAGAGAAGTATTTACTAATTTCAGTTACCCCTCTAATATTGTTTTGGGAGTCTAACTTTTTTAGTTCTTTATATTTTCTAGATATTAGATCTCTGGGATTATGTCATACTGGGGACTCAGTGCTGGTTTCTGCTGCTGGCATACTAGACATTCAATAGTGACCCTAGCCAGACCAGCCTTGGCGAGTGGAGGTGTGTTTGCTGAGCTCGTGCATAGCCTCTGTCCCTGCTTGCCACAGTGGAAACTTTGTTCATGAGCCTATTGGCCACTGACAACAGTGGCTGAAGAAAAATTCTGACTGCTATCCAGAGAATGGGCCTTAATTACCATTTGATTATGACAGTCCTTTTCCATGTGGGTTACTTTTTGGTGTCTACATGGGACACAAATAACAACACCCTTTATAGTATGGAGAGGTCTATTCACAGACCTCTTCCCCAAATATGTATGTCATCAGTTTTCCAGACATATTCCTTCCCCATCCCGGCCATCTGGTCAGATCATTGACCACAGCCCATGAACTACTATCTAGTCTTGGTTATTTCTTTTTCTTTCAGGAAAAAATGTATCATCAGGTATCATTCTGTCCACTGTGAAGATTTCTCTTTACTGCTATTCTTCAGAGATGTCCCAAAAGGGGTTTTAAAGCTGCAGTTGTCTAAGTGTGGATGATGTCTGCATAATATACAGAATCACTTATAACCAGGTCCTGACCTTCCTCTGCCAGCCGACCTTATGGTACACACCACAAGGACATGGCTACATGCCGAGTCAGAAGACAGCAGGAATCGGAGCCATGAGCATCTGGGCAACTTCATGAAACTTACTTATGTCCTTTAGCCTGTTCTGACTCAATAACATACATATCACATCCATGTAACAATGGGCTGCTGCTGCAGACGTCAACTTTCTGACTTGGCGGATTAGGTAGTGCCCAACTCAGGATGGCAGCTCAGGTCTCATGGTGACCTGGTGTCCCATGGTCAAGCATTCAATCTCTAAAAGGAGGCCCAGTAGCAGGCAAAAGGCTGCCTTTCAGGGGAGAGTAGTTGTCTGCAGATGATGACAGAGCCCTGCTCCGAAATCCTGGGGGCCTCCTATGGGGCCTGGCGGAGACTCCAAACAGCATCTCTATCTGCCCCTGCCAGGCCAAGCACCGGTGGGTCTGCTGGATCCGTGACTCCAGTGGCAGAGCAGCCTGCACTGCAGCCTGCCACAGAGCCTTCTCTTGTTCTGAGTCTTCTGATAAACCAGTTGGAGTGAAACCCTTAAGTGACGAATGTGCTGCCTATGAAATCCAAAGCAGGTCCACGGGGAGTTGTGCTGTTTTTGGTTGTAGGGGAGACAGATGCAAGCTCTCATCCTTCCCTCACCTTCAGGAGCCTTCTGGAAAGTTAACCAAGTTATAAGCCTAGAGGCAAAAGCAAGAGGTGAGGGTGAGGGTGGGTTCTGAGAGACCCAGCACTACCCTGCCTGCTAACGACATAGCTAACAAAGGGTTAGTTTCCTCAGGTATAGGAGGAGAGGCCAACACCGCAGACTGTAATTAGGAGATTAATGTAACATGCTGTGAGTATATGCTACCTTTATTTTAAACCAATGACAAGAGCAGAAGACCTCATAAAACTTAGACAAATTCGAGAAAACATTGTCACTTTCACTGAAGCTCGTCATTAAGAGAAGTAACTTGTATTAAAATTCTACTCATCATCATCTCTGGATACACCTGAAAAAAGAAAATTTCAAAGTCCGTAGTCCTGCCTCCTCTATAAAGTCCTGGGGCTAAGATAATTGATGGGTTACAGGGCTGTATCCATCAGCTGCCTTTTTAATGAAGAACAGTGGAAATGGAATTAACATCCTATTTGCACTGAAGTGACAAATTGGTATAACATGACTGGTACAGTCGTTAGCTTTAGTCCTCGGGGACAAGAAACTGGCTCTCTGCTTGTCTTATTGTGAGTGCACTGTATAATCCACTAACAGATGCTACCATGAGTTTCTCTTCCAGAAATGTAATGTTGATTGTTTTGAAATAAAACTTAGAGCAATTAAAAAAAGAGAGAGAAAAACCACTAAAAGAAGATATTTACTGAACATTTACTGTGTTTGATAAATTATTTTGTGACTCTTGGAAAACTTTGACATTCATCATACACTACCCATTCACATTTGAATACAACAGAGAAGGGTTGCTGCCCTATTACCAGTTAGGAGCTTGCTATCTTTATAGCTGATTTCCATATAAATTTTCTAGATATAAAATTATAAATCTTATTCACATTTATTATCTGATTACCATTCTGTACTTATTTTTGTTTTGTGCTGTTTTGGAGATGCTGAGGATTGAATCTATAACCTCAAACTTTCTAGGCAAGTGCTCTAGTACTGAACTCTGCCCTGTCCTTTATCATTCTGTCCTTATAACTGCATGTAGGAAAAGAGTGAATATTTTTACCATGACAGAAAGGATCAGAAAATGTTTCAACATTATAGCTACTGATTTTATAATAACTTAAGATAAAACAGTGAGATCTAAAGTGCTATTTAGAGAGAAGTGTACCTCCTTTTGTAACATAACTTTCCTCTGGTATGGTCTAAATGGAATGTGCTTTCTATAGACATTTCTACAATAAAATCTTTGAGGAACTAGCCTATATACCTTAAGACTGATGTTTAAGGCAACAGACTTTTAGCTACAATCTATTAAAATAAATTTTCTTATATAGATTAGTTTAAAGTTAAGTAGGAATGAATAGATATTTTAAAGCAGCTTTTCAAATGTATTAACAAGCTTGACTAAGAGTATCATAAATATCACATAAAATATTAATCTTTGATGCTTAATTGGGATAAAAGTGAAATTGGGACAAAATAACAAATATACAGCAAATTGCATTTTAGAATGTACGATGTGGGAAAAATGACAAGTAATTTGCAGCTATTTCAACTTTTCCATCAAATTCTACTTGAAAGTGTAATTATTTTAATGTATATGTCAAACTTGTTGAAAACAGGTTATTTTGTCTTTTGGGTTCTCCATTATATTTCTTAAATTTTAAGTTATTAGTTACCTAATAACTACTAATAAATCTATGTTGAATGTGGAGTTTATTTAGACTAAGTAGTAATACTAGTAGTACTATTTAGACATAGTAGCTAAGAGCATAAGCATTTATTATATTTTGTAGTCAAAGACTTTAAATATATTTTCTTCAAAATAGTAGTAAATTTTGGACCCTGTTTAAAAATTCTTTTCACTCCATAAAATGTTCTCTAGTTTTCTCTTTAGCTTTGCAATTTTGTCTCTCATGTCTGAATCTTTTTTCCACCTGGGGCTTATTTTTATATATATTTTTGTTGGTGATAATGCTAAAGTTCTGTTTTTTATAAAATGAATCAAGTTAGCCAAAATAATTTTTCTTTTTTTCACATTTATTTACAGTGATACCTATGTATAAGTCAGAGTGATTCCTAGATTCTGTTTAGTCTATTTTCCCTGTGAGAGTTGTGTGTTATTTTAATTGAAGTGAATAAATAACTGTTAGTCTGTGTTTTCCTTGGTTTCTTGTGTGTAGTTTTAAATTCTTATCATATTTTAGGCATGCATTTTCCCATGTAGATTTTAGAACCATTTATTTATTTCCATATTTTGTTTTACACTGATTTAGCACTATAAACTACTTTGAAGAGAATGGCATTGTTACAGTATTAATGCTTTTATTACTCTGTTAGCATAATATATAGATGCATTTACATAGATTTCATTTAATGTTCTTAGTTGAATTCTAAAATTACATTTAAAGCATTTCAATATTTTTGTTAGGTAAATGCATATGTTTTTCAAAAATTTTATTTAAAAAGAAAAGAAAACAAAACAAACAAAATAGAAAAAAGGGTACCAACAATACAAAACTCCAAGGAAAAAAAGAAAAGAACAAAAAATACTAAGAAGTCATTACTTGATAACTTACATACTGTCATCTTGGAAATAGGTGTTCAGTTGCAAAGTTAAAACATACAAAGTACACATTCAAGCAATGAGACTGTTAACTGTTCTGCTCCATGATCTAACAAAACCAGTAATGTGCTCATCTATCTTACACACTTAAACACACATGCAGTTATATCCTTTAGAACACTTTCTTTTCCTCTCTTTTTTACAGTAGCAATGACACATTTTGGGTTTTATTACTCCTACAGTTCTGATTACTATTTACACTAGGGACACAATGCAATATTTATAAATATGGTTCTTATTTATTTCACTAATGAGGATAGTTTCAAGTTGTTTCCATTTTTCTATGAAGGCCTCAAGGTCATCTTCTTCATAGCTGAGTAATACTTCATTGTATAAAAATACCACATCTTTCTCATTCACTCTGCAGTTGATGGGCATCTTGGTTGTTTCCAAGCTTTAGCTATTAAAAATTGTGCTGCTATGAACATAGGTGTACATATATCACTGTGATATGACCTTTTCAGTTTTTCTGGGAAAATACCTAGGAGGGGAATAGCTGGGGTGAATGGAGCTTCCGGTCCTAGTCTTCTGAGAATTCTCTATACTGATTTCCATAGTGGTTGCACCAGTCTAAACTCCTACCAACAGTGGAGCAATGTTCCTTTTTCCCCGCAGCCTGGTCTACATTTGTTATCAGTTAATTTCTTGATGGCAGCTATTCTTTCCGGTGTGAGATGAAATCTCAGTGTTGTTTTAATTTGCATTTCTTTTTTTATTTTTTAAATTTTATTTGAAAGAGAATAAAACAAAAGAGGGAGGTACAGAGCAGATCAGAATAGGACAACATAGGCAACACAGTACTTTACATTAAGACAACTGGACATCAACAGTATCTAACACCATATCTCTTACTCTGCTATAGTTGAGCATAGTTTCAAATATAATAATATCAAACATAACACAATAGTATAAAGCCATGCATAGAGTGAAAGAATTATAGGGCTTTCTGAACCGAATAACAGAAAAAGATCAATGGGTACTATAATATCTCATTTTTGATAAAAAATATTTTTGTTTAAACTTTCACACATATTCAAATTCCAATAAGACACAATGTGACAGATAGAACCAATGGTTGTAGAAGAAAAGAAACATGGTAAGACTTCTAAGAAGGATGCTATTAAATCAGCAATAGCTGTCATAACGTTTTGTTTTCTTCAAAACAGCTGTTCATATCATCACACATAATATAGTCAAACAAAACAGAATAAAAACATTCCAACTGATGATAGAAAACATTGAAAGGCTTCAAAGCTATGAGATGGGGATTCATGCTTACCATAAAGTCTCATATACTCTGATCAACTCTCATACTAGGGAGACTATATCGTATTTACCCTTGTGAGTTTGGTTTATTTCACTTAAGATAATGGTCTCAAGTCATGTCCATTTATTTATAAATATCTCGATGTGATCATTCTTTATAGCTGAGTAGTACTCCATTGTATAAAAATGCCACAACTTTTTTATCCATTCCTCAGTTGATGGGCACTTAGGTTGTTTCCAAGATCAGGCTATTACAAATTGTGCTGCTATAAACATGGGTGCACATATATCACTGTGGTGTGATGTTTTCAGTTCTTCTGGGAATCTGCCTAGAAGTGGAATAGCTGGGTCAAATGGGACTTCCATACCCAGCTTTTTGAGGAATCTCCAGACTGACCTCCACAGTGGTTGAACCAGTCTACACTCCCACCAACAGTGTAGAAGAGTTCCTTTTTCCCCACAGCCTCTCCAACACTTGTTGGTAGTGTTTTCTATCTTGGCCATTCTTTCTGGAGTGAGATGGAATCTCAGTGTGGTTTTAATTTGTATTTCTCTCATGACTAATGATGATGAACATTTTTTCATGTATTTATTTGCCATTCGTATTTCTTCATCTGAGAACTGTGTATTCATTTCAG
>PVJX010047064.1:0-12031 GCA_004027295.1 Dolichotis patagonum | reverse complement strand
ATAGCAGCACAATTTGTAATAGCCAGATCTTGGAAACAACCTAAGTGCCCATCAACTGAGGAATGGATAAAAAAAGTTGTGGCATTTTTATACAATGGAGTACTACTCAGCTATAAAGAATGATCACATCGAGATATTTATAAATAAATGGACACGACTTGAGACCATTCTCTTAAGTGAAATAAACCAAACTCACAAGTGTAGATACCATATAATCTCCCTAATATGAGATTTGATAAGAGTATATAAGACTTTATGGTAAGCATGAGGCCCCATCTCATAGCTTCGAAGTCTTTCAAAATTTTAAATCATCGGTTGGAATGGTGTTATCCTGTTTTGTTTGACTATATCATACATGATGATATGAACAGCTGTTTTGAAGAAAACATTATGACAGCTATTGCTGATTTAATATTATCCTTCTTAGAAGTCCTACCATGCTTTTTTTGTTCTACTACCATTGGTTCTATCTACCACATTGTGTCTTATTGTAATTTGAATATGTGTGATAGTTCAAACAAATTTTTTTATTTTGTTTTATTTTTTATCAAAAATGAGATATTATAGTACCCATTGCACCCATCGGTTCAGAAAGCCCTGTAATTCTTTCACTCTATGCATAGCTTTATACTAATGTGTTATGTTTGATATTATTATATTTGAAACTATGCTCAACTATAGCAGAGTAAGAGATATGGTGTTAGATACTGTTGATGTCCAGTTGACTTAATGTAAAGTACTGTGTTGCCTATGTTGTCCTGTTCTGATCTTCTCTGTACTGCCCCCTTTTGTTTTATTCTCTTTCAAAAAAAAAATTCCCTATCAGCTGAGGCAATCAAAATAGCTCTAAATTTTGCTAAATAGTGAGCTGCATAATTTGTGGAGCCTTGGACAAAATAAAAACATTGGGTCCCCTAAATTAATTCATGGCTTATAAAATACAGTAGAGTAATAGTGTTTGTAACAAAATAAGCTTACAAATTACAAACAAATGAAAAAAACCACCATGGGATCAAATTTTATAAAGGAAAATAAGTGAAGATGATTAAAGGTTTTCAGGTTCATTTTTTTGTAAATTCATTCCTAAGATTACCCAGTGTATACTTTTAGTCACTATGTTTTCAGTGAAGATTACAAATAATTTTTAATTTTTGAGAAATATCTTTTGGGTGATCCAATTACTAATGTGTCAAGGGTGTTTTGTGAGCTATAATAACATTGAGGTAAGTTTTTAGTAAATTGTTTTAAAATACTCATTTTAGTATACCTAAAATGATGAGTCCTATGCAGTAATTTTCCAAAAAAGATTTAACTCTTCTTGTAAGCCAGTTTTGAACTGTTGGAATTTAACATTAAGTGTAATTTTGTACAATGGTATTTTAATATTCTCTCTGTTATTTCCTGTGACTCATAATAGTATATAACTAACTGAAAGTGGTGTTGTGGTTTGTATTTAATTTTAAAAGTCTGGCTATGTATTCCATCACCAGCTCAATTAATTTTCCATCACCAGCAAAATTAATTTTAAAATTATCTACCTCATTAATACCTGATTCAGCTAAAGCTTAATAAAAATAGAATACTATTCTTTCAAATATGACAATCCTTAAATTTAAGTTCTAATTTTAATCCTGAGAACATTTTGTTGGCAGTGTCATAACTGTTTTCCAAACTGGTGCTTCTGAGCTTCCTAAACAATTCTGGTAACTCCCTGAGATGACCACATGTAAACTTCTAGTTTTTGATAATTTACTACCAAATTTACTGTCTTGGTACCAGAACTCCTGCACAGATGTGTAAGCCAGTAACCTTGATTGGCTTAATATTTAATCTTTACTGACTTAATATTTGTGTAGACACCCTTGAGACGGGCTCTGGGAAGGCCAGGTGTCACCTGTCTTAGGAGGTGCCCCTTTCTCCCAAGGCTCAGTGGACACTCCCACTACAACCACGCCTCTTGCTGCTGCCAGCGATCAGTGACCACGTCTTGCTCTCCTGGCGTGGCCACGCTTCTGGATCTCAGCTGCCTGCCCTGTGGGTCTGAGGCTGGACTGGCTCTATCACATCAAGGGCTTAGTCTAACCTTATGCACAAAACACAGCCTTATAAGGAAAGTTGAAAATAGCACAGAGGTGATACAGGTGCGTTAAACCAACCAGGGGCAGCTACTTTGGTTGGCAGCAATGGCACATTTCTCACCTGACTTTTTTTTTTATTTTAAAGGGGGTAAAATGAAACACAACAAAACAGAACAGAACGGGACATAAGAAAGCATAAATTTCAAAGCTAGACAACTAGAGATCTTTACTATCTGTCATATTGTCTATTATTTTCTTCCAAATGGTTGTCATATCTTTGCATATGGGGAGCTCCTACTAAATACCATAGCCAATCTTTTCACAAGATGTGTAGTTCATTGGCTCCCACTTGCTAAGGGGTGGGAGACACGGGACGGGGGACAGGATGACATGAGATGCTTGATTCTCAGCCGGCATGCTGGCAGGCTCACAGCCACCCCCCAGAGAGGGGAGGAGCTCCTTGTTCTCCCAGCAACCTGAGTCACCCCAAAGTGCAGGTCCTGAGGCGCCAGGGTCTCTCTCCTGCGAGCCGCCGAAAGTCTCCCACACTCACCTGCTATTTCTTTCTGATGAATTGACCATTACATTTCCAACATTCTGAAATAGCCAACAGACCACATGAAGAATTCTCTTTAGGCTCCTGTTTGAAACCAGCAGCTATAGCAATCTGCTGGCCTTGATTCAGGGCCATTCTCAACTGTCTTTTATTCAACTCAAATTTCATCAGGGTCTTTTTGTACATGATGGCAGAAACTCAGGCATGTACCATTTTGGAGGCCTTCTCATGGGAATAATGTCTCTTCAGTGTCACAGAGAACAAAGCCTCAAGCAAGGATGCTATGCTGCAGCTAAACTGCAGCTTCCCTGCCACTTGGCCTTTGGCCACCTGAGCTCTACCTTGCCAGGTGCTCCACCCTACCAGGTGCCCCACACCTGTGAGCACCTGCTGGGCTATGCGCCCTGGGTCACAAGCCCTGGAGAGTGAAGCAGGCCTTTCTCAGCCTGGGGAGAATGGCCATTAAGGCTCTTTCCTCCCACTTTCCCTTTCTGTGAACCCCTTAAGAAGGTGAATCTTCTCAAAGACAAAATCCACAGAACCAGGTGCTTCTATTCTGTGTCTGATAATACAGCTGTCTTCCAGGAAGGAGTTCTCTGAAAGCCTGTCCATCTTTTGAGGGTGTGAAGGTGCATGTGTGTGGGGAGGGAAGGGATATGGAGATGGGAGAACATTAGGTTGAGATGGGCCAGGGAGCAAACACACATTAAAGCCCATTGTATTAATTCATCAAATACTACTGGGCACCCACTATGGGACAGGTGTTTTCTGGTTTCGAGGAATAAAGCAATAAGCAATATAAAGTCATCATGTAGTTGAAATTTGTTAAGGAGATGAGAATGAACTAACAGATCAGTAAAGCACACCATGTGTTCCACAAGTCTTGTGCTGTTTACAGAATAAAGCCGTGCATGCAGCAGGTTCCCTCTACACAGGGTGTTGTCCCTATAGCAGTCTGACTGTACTCATGGCGACACTGAAGCTGAGACCTGCAGAAGTGAGAGAAGATCATAGGAATGGGACTGGCTGGTACAGTGTGGCAGGTATTTCTTGCGCTGCTTCGGGGCACCTTTCAGATGCCATGGAATGATCCAGGACACATGGATCTCTCAGGAAGAGGAAAACACTGCTGCATGAAGCCATCCCGGAATCATCCCACCACTCATTAAAAGCAGGTGTATGTTGGAAGTGTGAACAGTGACTCCACAGTGCTTTCCTTCCCTTCTGGAAGCAAGGGCTCTCTGTTTACAATGCTCCAGCTGGAAGGTGGCTCTCCTGCACCCCGGACAGTGTCACCTGGCACTTTGCATGGCTGAAAGACTATGATCACATCAACAGTAAGCAGGCCTTTTAGCACTGAATTTGGTTTGGGACCTTGAGAGATACGCTCTCCTCAGTTCTTATCAAGATGAAATCTATCAGGCAGTTTGGAAAACACTTTTCTCTCTGGTCCGGGTTGTGGGAAACAGTCTCCGAAGTTGAAGATGGTCACAGATGGTCCATTTGGGGGAGGGCTCAGTGCTCATTATTTTCCCCCACTGAGGTTAAGGTCAGCAAGCAATGGAGAAACAGATCCTTGTGTTATTTCCTTGGATGTAACTAAATCACACAGTCATGTCACATCAACAAGTCACATTGCCATTCACGCTCAGAATGTCTGTGACCTTCATCTCAGGTGTAGTCTCCAGGTTTTAGATTCAGAAAAAGCAGGTAAAATGAACAGACTTTCACTGTAAGGATGACTTCTCTGATGTTCCTGTTACCTTTGTTTAAACGGTCTTCTATTTAGGATGAAGGTGTATGAATTTGAGCCTTAGCATGTTCTTTTTTCTGCTGCACCACCTTTTCCATTTAATAAAGGATAGAAGAAATAATAGAGATTAGAACTGTCAGAAGGTTAAAATGGGAAGCAATCTGACCAAGAAAAAAAATAAGCCAAAATTGTTACTGCTATAATTTTATTGAGGTAGATCCTTCCTTCCTTCCTTCCTTCCTTCCTTCCTTCCTTCCTTCCTTCCTTCCTCTCTTTCTTTCTTTCTTTCTTTCTTTCTTTCTTTCTTTCTTTCCTTCTCCACCCCCCTCCCCATTTGGTTGTTTTGCAAACTTGGCATTATGGAAGAAAAATAGACTGTCAATAAATTCAACTCTGAACATCTATTCGATGAGTTTTTCCTAGTAGGTGGGAAAAAAAAAATTGAACCAGTCTAGAAAGTCTAGAGGGAAACGCTGTAAATGAGTTGTAACTAAGAGGATGTGACCCTCTGCATAATTCATAATCATTAGTCTCGGTGACATTCGGAAGTCACTCTGCCAGGGCACTCTAATATGGTGCAGCTAAGACTCAAACAGGCCACTCAGCAGCCTCCCACATGGTCACGTTTCTCTGAAAGACAGCTCAGGCTGTACTTGGCCTACATGATTTTTTTTTTTGTTTAACAGAAGATGCTGGCTCAGCTTTATCATGTGTGCAATTTAAAGGTTGCTCAAGTGATTCTTTAAAACTGCATAAAAGCAATTCTGCTGTGCCTGGGAGACAGTATTGCTATAATGTTCTGTGCATACATCTGCATGATTTCTCAGAGCTAATTCAAATTTAATGCATTGGTAATTCCTTTTGCACTGAAGCCACCCAGCAGTAATCTGAAGGTTACAGAATGATCTTCCAGCTCAAATAACACTTTTAGACCTGCATAAATGGAGAGGCAGGAATATAATGGGCAGAATTAGACTTGCAATGATACGTTCCACACTCATTACCACTCAGAGTGAGGCTGGCCAGAGTTTGGAGTGCTTTTAGAAAGACAATCGTAACAGAGTTTTAATAAAAGTCAAGCTTTAGTAGTCTTTTATCAGAAATTATGTAATAACCGAAATGACAGCATGTGAGCAACTTAGAAAATATTTCTCTAACAATTAAAAAGACTATCTTCAGGGTAAAATTTGTCTTGAATTATAGCACTTACAAGACTATAATGTATCAGAGACTAATAATTTAGATGGGATGCTATTAGAATATTGACACACAATTAAAGCCTAGATGAATAATTAAATGAGAAATTTGGAATATTTAAGAAAAGTTATCTCTTTTTACTTTAGAGTAAAAGTAGGTTTTTACAGAACAATTGTGATGACAGCATAAAGAGTTCCTATAGGATCCACGTGCAGCCTTCCCAATTTGGTAATAGGATGGTACCATTGTTATAATAGATGAACCTATACTGACACATAGAAAACCTCCTATTTTCTTTTCTTTTCAAGGATTCCATCCAACACATGATAAAATATTTCACCACACCTCCTTAGACTCCTCTTACTTGTGACATTTTCTCAAACTTCACTTTTGATCATCCTGACAGGTTTGAGGCATACTGACCAGGTAATTCGCAGACTGTCCCTTGATGGGGATTCATGTGACGCTTTTCTCATGAGTAGATGGGGATGGTGACTTTTGGAAAACCACAGATGTGCCGCCTGCATTACATTGTATCAAGGGTTCGTATTTTCCCCTCGGCTTGTCACTCTGTGTGTTAACTCTGACCACTCGGCTTCGGTAGTGTTTGCTGGGGTGCTGGTCTCACCATTTCACTGAATATCCACTGGAAAAGAACACTGTGCCCAGCCCACATGAAGAGGGTAAGGACTTGAGGGTCTATCTCCTTGATGGTAGAATACCAACCTAAACCATTTGGAATTCTTTTACATAAGATATTTATTTATCATCCTTTTTATTTTCATATATTTTTATCAATACAGACTCATGAATGTTTACATTATACTTTAAGTTATAATCAAATGTAAATTTGTTGCTCAAATATTTACAGATTTTGCCGCTGGCACTAATTTGGTCGGCTCTGTTCCTTTGACGGGTATCCACTGTTTGCCAGTCGCTTGTTTGGCTTTTAAGAACTTCCTTATTTCCATCACTATGAGATATGCCCATCTCACATTTTACCTGTACAGCTTCAGTCCTAGGACCAACCACTTCCCCAAGGAACCCTGGGGCTTTTTATAAATTGCAGAATGGATTTCAAAAGCAAGATCCAGGTGGAAGGTATGCTGGTTGTCACTGTGTGTCACTGCTTCTTTGTCTTCTCAGGTGACAAAGCTAGGACATACATATGTGGGTAATTACCCTATATATTAACACATCTATAGCTATTTGTGTATGTTGCCCTCTCTATAGTAAGATGAACGTGAGTTCATACTGAGGTCTTGTAATCTAATCCACGTGGGTCATATTTGACTTCTCCCTCACTTATCTAACAACTTCCACTATATCAGGAAGATATTTGGCTACGCAGTATTTTCACCGTTTTTTTTTTTTGTTGTTGTTTTTTTGTTTTTTGAGATTTCAGTAACACAACTTGAAGTGTTTCCTATTTCTCTCAGGTTATGTAACTTTATTTCACCTTCTATTCAGTAGATTGTCATCACCCCAAAGTATTAAAACAATTAGCTGACTGATGACTTCAGAAGTAACCTCTTGCCAAGAAGGTAATAGGCATTTTCTCAATTAAAATATGATTCCTTCAAGGTTTGAAAGTTTGTGGAAGAGATTGCTTGGTCATTTTTTACTTTATGGCAGTTTAAAAAAAGCATTTGACTTCAAGTGTCACCAATCTGGCAAACTTCATAGCAATAAAATATTTAAAAGCTGCTTTTCCCGAGAATCAGGAGAGCTGCCTCTGCCTGCCAGGTGCTGGCACCAGAAGGCCCTTTCTTTTGTGTGCCCAGTGTGGGTTGAGGGACACAGACAGACTCATCTCTGCCTGCCATGCACTGCCACCAAGAGGCCACATCCTTAAGGTGGCCAGCGCGAGAAGAGAGAACCAGCAGACCTACCTTCACCCTTAGGGAGCTGCCACCAGAAGGCTCCTTCCTGCAGGCAGCAAGCAGGAGCAGGGACACATAGCCAGGTAAGCCCTGTGCATCTGTAGGCCACCATTAGAGGCCCTTGGTTCCCTCAGACAGCCATCATCCACTAGTAGAGTCAGAGAAACACACCACTGTGGGAGTCCCAGTGTAGACACACAGGCTGAGAGAAGCAGCCCCACCTCCATGCACCCCTGATCATCAAGGAAGACCCAGTGTAGCTGCATAGGTCTAAAGAAGCCTGCTCTATGACTTGTTACCTCCCTGTAAATCTGGAATTAGAGGAACTCAGGTGCCTGTCACATCGTCCTACACTGCCTAGGGGCAGCCAACATGGGAAGTGCCTGGAACCCCACAACCAGCTTGTTGGGAGGAACCGAGGAGAATGTCAAGATAGAAGAACAAAAGGCAAACTCAGACCTCCAGCCCACACAGAACAAGTCTGGGAAATACAGTCGTGGAAGAAAATGGAAGTCACACACCTGAAATATCTGAGAGGATAGCAACTGAAGTAAGGAAACAACTTCATAAGATTGTAAAAGCAGTCAATCAGAAATAATGTCTCAGGTAAAAGAAGAAATCACAAACATACTGAAAGAATTGTTTAGCAGGTCTAAAGAAGACATAGACAAAAAAGAAGAGCATAGGAAAATGATTTAAACCTTGAATGAATGTAGAAAGGAATTACAATGCATAAAACAGATTCAAAGAGAGATGCAGGAAATTAAAAATTCAATCAAAAGCTGGCAAAACTGCTTGAAAGAGACTGAAGATAGACTTTCAAACCTTAAAGATAGGATTGCAGCTAGTGATCATGAAAGGAAAGATCTCTTAAAGATAACACAGAATCAGGAAATGACAATTCAATGGCTGCAAGATGATGCAAAGAAGCATAACTTAAGAATTATAGGTGTAAGTGAAAAAGCAGGGGTCAACACAAATGAAATTAAAAGGATATTCACAGAAGTAATAGAAGAAAACTTCCCAAACATGGGAAATGGATCTGGCATGAAGATAAGTGAGGCATATAGGACTCCAACTAGCCATAATCAAAGTAAATCTACACCCAGACAATTAACAATCAAGATCCCAGAAATTCAGCACAAGAATAGAATATTAAAAGCTGTTAGAGAAAAGAAACAGATCACCTATAAAGGAAAACCCATCAGAATCACAGCAGATTTATCAACACAAACCATCAAGTCAAGAAGAGTTTGGAGTGAGGTGTTCAAACCCTGAAAGAAAATAACTTCCAACCCAGATTGACCTATCCTGCAAAACTATCTTTCAAAATTTGATGGAAAAATAATACACTTCTATGATTAAGAACAACTGAAGGAATTCATGACTACCAAACCAACCCTACAGAGAGTGCTAAAGGATATTCTAGAGAGAGATAAAGCTGATCACGGTTCTAGGAACAGCAGCAGAGGAGGATCTACTTCAAGACAGGCAATTTTCAATGAAGGGGGAAAGTGTAGGGCCAACAAGAGGAGGGCAGAGACAAATCAGTATATGATGGTTGTAACCATTAATGTAGATGGCCTCAGGTCAGCAATAAAAAGAAACACAGGGAGAGTGGATCAAGAAACAAGAACCATTGATACATTGTATATAAGAAACAGATTTAACTGGAAAAGAAATTCATAGACTGAAAATCAAAGGAGAGAAAACAATTGTTTCATGTGACAGGAGACCAAAAAAAAAAAAAAGAGAGAGAGAGAGTTTCCAAAGATGATGGACCAGTAGGTAGTAGGAGAGGTACCCTCTCTGAGAGAGACAGCTTAAATGCCAGAATAGAACACCATGGAGAGACCCAAACAGAGAGAGATGGACTCTCTCAACCGAGGAAGAAACTAAAGTGAAAAAAACCACTTGAATATGAGGTCCTGGGACTACCATTAGAGAAGCTAAGATCAGCGAGCACAGCACCCTCCTTAAGCCTGAATTCCTGCCCAGGACTGACCTGATGACTGAACTGTGCCAATTCAACTGGCTTGAGCAGCTGGAACGTGGAGCTGAACAGCCCTGTGTGCAGCCTGCCTGGACCCAGCACTGCACGTGACCCACCCAGAGGCACCTTGAATTTGCACCACAGCCACACTGAAGTTGGAGGTCAGGGAGCCCAGCAGTTCTCAGGGACTGGCATCAACATGCGGTGAGTGATGGGAATAAGACCTTCCCACAGGAACGGGGCAACCAACTGGACGAATGTTGGATTTGGGCGGGACAGCCTTAACTCCATAAGGAAGTAGCTTCAGTTGGTTGCTCCCCTCACAGAGCAGATTGGTGGAATCTGCTGGGCCCCTGGGCGGAACCCAGTGGGTTGCTACAAATTAATTCGCTAAGCATGGCGCACACTGATGCAGTGAAGGCCCGCAAAGGTTGACAGGCCCAGAGGGGAGGAGCCAGCGCACACTGCCTGTGCTTGAACTTCAATCTCTGATAGCGGACAGCAGAGGGCAGAAGCTCCTAGCCTGAGTGCTCTAGAGGAACTTTAACCAACAAGAAAAGGGGCTGGGAATTACACTATACAATTGTATGGAAGGAACCAAAAACATAATGAGAGGGAAAAATAAGAAAAAAACCCCAGGCCACAACCCTGAGAACATTGATCCAGGAGAGGTAAATACAAAAGAGATTGAGGGCAGCAAACATGCAACATCAAACACAGTGTTAGCAGACATAAAGGGATACCTTCAGGACCTTGTAAACAGGATCAAAACTGAAATATTAATTCAAATTAAATGAGATAAGTAGATTAATAAAAGAAAGGCTGGGCACCTCTCAAGAAGACACAGACAGAAGAATGGAGGAACACAAAAGGAGAGAAACATTTAATGAAGAATACAAATAACCATAGAATTCATGAAGCAGATTCAAAGAGATCATCAGGAAACTAAAGACTCCAAAGAAAGCAGGCAAAACTGCTTGAAAGAAACCAAAGATAGACTATCAAAAATTGAACACAGGCTTGCAATGTGTGATCATGAAAGGGAAGATCTCTTAAAAATAGCAAAGGAGCAGGCAGTAACTATACAAAGACTAGAGGATGACAAGAGGATCTATAACTTAAGAATAAAGCATGTGAATGAAGAAGCAAGAGTCAAAACAGGGGAATTGCAAAGGCTATTCACAGAAATTATTAAGGAAAATTTCCCAAGCATAGAAAAAGGAAATGATATGCAGATGTATGAAGCATACAGAACTCCAGCCACCTACAACCAAAACAGAGCTACACCTAGACATATAATAATCAAGATCCCAGAAATTCAATATAAGAACAGAATATTAAAAGCCGTCAGAGAAAAGCAACAGATCATCTATAAAGGAAAACCCATCAAAATCAGAGCAGACTTCTTGACACAGACCATCAGGTCAGGAAGAGCTTGGAGTAAAGTAATTCAAGCCCTGAAGGAGAACAGCCTCCAGCCCAGATTGGTGTATCCTGCAAAACTCTCTCTAGAAATTAATGGAGAAAAAAGATGCTTCCATGACAAAGAGGAACTCGGAGAATTTGTGAACACCAATCCAACCCTACAAAAAATACTGAAGGACATTTTAGAGAGAGAGAAAAAGAATACGAGCATTTCAGGAATAGTGGCAGAGAGGCCTCAGTGAACGGGGCAGACAGTGAAGTGGAACAGAAAAATAGACAACCAATGGCAGAAAAACAGAATAGCAGAAATAAGGCAGAGAACATTGGTTGTAATCTCTAGTATAGATGGCCTTGAAATATTAACAGAGAGAAACACAGGCAGAGTAGATCAGGAGATAGGGTCCATTGAGATGCTCTATATAGAGTGGCAGTGGGACCCAAAACAAGCAGTGCACCCTATGGGAGTGAAAGGGGAGGAATTGTCTAAAAAAGGGAGGCAGAGGATATTGTTAAATGGGTAACAAGATTTAAAATTTACATTATTCAGGAGATGCTCTTGCTTCTGTTTTCCCCGCCCTGGGGTGGCTGCAGCTCCCCAGACCACAGTCACTTTCCAGGGCGGCAGGTTGCTTACTGGTTGGCTTGGCCCCCTAAGTTCCAGCATGGCGCGGATCTCAGGAGACGCTCTTGCTTCTGGCTTCCCCGCCCTGGGGTGGCCGTGGCTCGCCAGACCACAGTCACTTACCAGGGTGGCAGGCTGCTTACTGGTTGGCTTGGCCCCCTAAGTTCCAGCATGGCGCGGATCTCAGGAGGCGCTCTTGCTTCTGGTTTCCCCGCCCTGGGGTGGCCGCAGCTACCCAGACCACAGTCACTTTCCAGGGTGGCAGGCTGCTTACTTGTTCCAGTGGGACACAGTGTGGTGGATGGAGCCAATGGTGGTAGAGCAGGGAAAGCATGGTAGGACTTCTGAATATGTGTGATAGTTCAAACAATTTTTTTTCTTTTTTATCAAAAATGAGATATTATAGTACCCATTGATCATTTTCTGTTATTCGGTTCAGAAAGCCCTGTAATTCTTTCACTCTATGTATGGCTTAATACTATTGTGTTATGTTTGATATTATTGTATTTGAAACTATGCTCAAC
>PVJX010047063.1:0-12031 GCA_004027295.1 Dolichotis patagonum | reverse complement strand
CCAACTGCTCTCTGCACCCTCCACAGCCACCCCGATCCAAACCACAGCTCAGGTCCCAAAATGCTTTACAGCCTTTCAGTCTCCTGCCAGCATCCTCTGAAGACAAAACGATCCTTCCGCCCTTGCTTAAAATACACTGGTGACTGTCAGCGTCTTTCAGTGCAAAGATGAACACTACCCACCACAGCACAGAGGATCCAGCACGATCTGACTCAGCCCCGCCTACCCACTCTAGCCACACCAACTCCTCACCTCATCATTATGCCAGGCCCCCACATGGAACAGGACTTCTCAGGTCCTGTCCCTTATGCTAAGGGACACCTCCCCTTCCTCTGCTTCTGCTAATCAATGCCTTTCGCTCATCACTTTACCAAGGATGACTCTGACCTAGTTGACAAGGTCGTACACTCTCATAGCATCATATTCCTCCTCATTCCCAAAATAGTATTATCATTTGATCAGTGAATGATTACTTAATGATCATCTTTCCCTCTAAAGATTAGCATTGTTTCCGAGGCTTAGTTCTTTTTTATCGGCCTTATTTTCAATACAGAGCTAGGCTCAGTGAATATATTCTCTAAATTAATTAACAGAACACAGGTAAAGTTTTGACAGAAGGGAAGGAGAAATGTGTTTATGAAAGACGGCAAAGAGGAGAAGGTAAACGGAAAGGACCAGAGCCACAGCCAGAAAGGTGACACGAGCCAGGGCAAACAGCCACACGAAGGATGAAATGAAAAGGCCTTGCACTGCTTTTGACACTGATACAATGAGATCCCCATCATTTTGGCTTCTGTGTAGAGACTGAGTGGAAAAAGACAACTGGAGACAGAAGACGTCAGCTATCCAGTAATCTGGGAAATGAATGATTCACTGGAACACAAGATGGGGCAGTAGAAATGGAGAAAATACAGAGGATTTGAAAAACAGAAACTGAGGAGGACTCGACCAGACTGACTTCTTTTCTACGTCAGCCCCCCTCCCCACACCTGCCAACTGCATCACTGAGAATGCTTCTTCTGACCTCAGAGACTTGAATTTACTGAAAGCTGCCAAGCTCGCTCTCTCATAATCCTGTTTTCTCCTCGATTGTGGGTGTCTCTGGATTGTTCCCCAGGAGAGAACACAGACACAGTGTTCTAGGGGCTCTGCTGGCTCTTTACACGTACTAACCCTGTACCATCTGTCCTAGTTAGCACGCTAATCAGACACTGCAAGAATCTTTCCAGTTTTTCAATTGTCTGTATAATTCTTTAAATATCTGAACTCATCTTGATAGTATTCACATCATTACATTCATGCATTTTAATACAAATCTCAACACTTTTAAATTCCCCCAATAAACTTCCACTTTTCACCCACTCACATTTTTCTCATGCCAGAGCTCATCAGAGAGCACCCTCCACGCACCCTTCAACCAGTGATTTGGCCTCTGTTTTGTGCGAGGCATTTCCTAGGCTCTGCTGCCAGAATGACAAACAATGCATGGCTCCTAACCTCAGTCAGTCAGTCTAGCGGAAAAGAACAAGATGCAAGGATGCATATTTAAATGCTGCCTAACAAATCCACCAAAAGGTACATAAACAGTTGTTTCCAAAGCCCACATCTTCTCTTGGAGGCTGTGAGGAATGCTTCATAGAAGAGGGGAATTTTGTTGACTGTGAAAGAGTAAGTAAGGTCTGGCCTGCAGAGAACAGAGAGGCGTAGGAAGAACAGCACGTGGAAATGCATGGAGTATCACACTAATGTCACGCGATCAGGTCTGTGTTAAAGAAAACAGCCCAGTGTTCCTACTGCTTTCCTTAGCTATCACACAACTATATCATTCTGTGGATCTATTTTATAACAGCTCTTCTGAGTATCTTCCATTTCAGAAATCCTACACTGGCTCCACCACACAAGCCAGAGAGGCCCTTATGGGATTTGGCAAAACGTCCTTGCTGAGCTGAGGCCCTGGGCTGAGCCAGTAAAGCTGCAGGTGCATCTTCAACAGGACAAGCCTTCACTTCTGAAAGACCAGTCTTCGCTCGCCTATTCCTGAAATGACTTTAGGAGACCATTACAGCAACTCAAAAGGACCAAATGCACTAACATGAACCATAGATCCCAAAGTGACATCCAAGGTGTGATTTAAAATATAGTGTATGCTTACACTTTTTAAAATTTATTATAGTAAAAGAAACATTGCCATTAATCCCCCTCACTTTGAACACACTTACTCCGTCATCCTTACCACCTTCTGGAACAGTTCTCGAAGTCCTTTTTCACGTCTTTAGTTGTGCTATTGTGGCTGCCTCAATGTCCTGAATGCACTCAAAACGTTTATCTTTCATGGTCAGTTTGATTCTGGAGAAGACCCAAAGTTGCACAGTACCAAATCTGGTGAATAAGATGTACGAGGACATGCCAGAGAATTCCTACACGCCTGCCTTTCTGTCGGATGGCACTCAGTGGCAGTATTCACTTGGTTATTATTCTGTGTCATACTTTGTAAAGACAGACAGGAAAAACTCCTAGTACTGCTTCAGCAAGTGGCAATGGAATGAGTAGGCTCAAAGTGATAATGTATTTTGAGCAGAATAAATGACATGTCTTTCACAGTAATAATTTTTTTTTCATTTAAGCATTCACTTTAGTATTCAGCCACACCTTGTATGTGCCATTAGGGGTTAAAAAAATCAACCTTTTGTTTTCATTTCTGTTAATTCCAAGAAAAGTCCTTTGTGGTTTCCTCGGTCTTCTTTTTACCAAAAGAAAAGTAAAACCACTTAAACCCTTTCTGGTCATCAATCTCTGAAACATCCCCATCCCAGAGTATGAGGACCAGCTCCAAGGTGCTACGAAAACAAAGAGAGGCAGACAAACCTAGGACTGAACAGAGTACCATTTCCTGGTACTCACTGGCAGAAGTATATTCCTGAAAAGTGGCAGGACCAAGATTTGGATCAGAAGGAGGCAAATGTTTGTTAGGACAGAAGGGACTTCGTCCTGGCTGGAATGCACAAGGTTTATCATAACAATAACAATAATATCATGATATCCACATTAAGCACATTCTTAGTGCCGGGGTCTGGTTGTAAAACTTCACCTCGCTCTAAGGTGGCTGAATTTATGGTTTGCAGGAAAATATGTAGGAACTAGCTTTCCCCTGAGGCCATCATGGCTGCTATGGTCCAAACAGGCACAATCGTGTCAAGCTAAACCCTTACAGATGCTGATCTAAATATAAATGCGGCTTCTGCCTTGAGTAGAAGTCTGCATCTTTCCACTGAAGATAGTTCAGTAGCTACGTTTTCCTCTAGCAGAGTTGAACTTGTAGAGTGTCTACACTGTATTTTTTGGCAGTTCTCTTTCATATCCAGAAACCTCTGCTGCGCAAAAGAAACCTGCCCTCACCAGCACTTTCTTTATTCACAGAGGAACTCTAAATTCTCCCAGCTCCCAGCAACAAAATTCCATCTCCCACTGAATCAGAAACCAAGGACTGGTTAAAGAGCACAGTGCAAAAATACTCCTTAATGAGACCAACCGCTCATCTGCAGCATCTCCAGGGAGACCCACAAATACGCGTCTCCCCAATAATCATCCTCATTAACTATGATGAGGAAAACATGAACTAAAAAAGGAGCGGGGTCAAAAGCAGTTTTCTGCCTCTGCCAAGAAATGACAGGTTTCTTAAAGCTTAAAATGGTCCCTGCCGAAGCTGTCATTCCCAAGTTACAGCTGGCAGGACCATGAGCACCACGAGTCCGACAGGACGCCGAGCCTTTCCCGCCCAGCGCAAGGGGCTGGCGTGCAGCCTGCCAGCTCGCGTCTCTGCTCACCAAGCAGAGCAGCCTGGTGACTGCTGCTACAGTCTGCCTGACAGCACCCTCTCCAGAGGCCTCAGCTTACTACAGCCTGCCCTTCTGCTGCCACGAATTAACTTGTTCTGCGCGTGTGACAGTTCTGACGACTACCGAGTTTGCGGCAAGGAGCGGGGTCACACACTGCTACATGCATGGGCTGTCACTAAGTGTGCCACTAAAACCAGACACAACCTTGTCAGGGGAGATCAGCTCCTCTGGAGACAGACGTAAGTGACTCAACTCATGACCTGCTTGTGAAGGTTTTGTTCAGTTCAAGGACAGCATCAGCTGACAAGAGGACTTGATGCTGTGTGGAGGCGCAATCGGCACCAGCAAGAGGAACAAGGCAGAGAAGCAGAAAGAGAAAAACGTACCCACACAGACTGCAGAGTGCCGAAGCAGGGAGGCAGGCTATCAGGAGGTGGCAAAAGACAGCCACGGCCTCGCTTTTGAAAATCGATGATCTAAACTTCCATATCACACCTATTTCATAGGCCTGAAACCTCCACCAACAAAGCGCTTGACCTGGTCTTGCCTTGCACTGCGTCTGCCCTGGACCTGCCTCTGTGAGGGGCTGCACACAGGCTGCAGACATGGAACCCACAATCCTAACTCAGCGGCCAGCCTCACGATACAGCTGTAAGAGAAGGTTTCGCTGTTGAGATAAGACATAGAATGTGCTAAATGACACCCGTTTTGCTCAGGCCTGTGGTGCCGGTGGGAATCTGATGGCTAGATCGAGCCCCACACAGAGGACAAAGGAAGCCTCAAAGGTAAGACACCACAGCAAACAGATAGAACATTCAGTTGCTCCACAGCTCCTTTAGAAAGCGACCTCAGCTGATCTTACTCCTGCAGGAGACCAGGGTTCCAGCTGTTTTCCTGCCTTTTCAGCTGCAGCCTCCAAGAGGAAGACCCAGGGACACACTTTCCATACTATCACAGTGATGTGCTGTTTACACACTTCTTCCTTCAAGAAGCAGTTAGACTGAGATCTTAACCACTTTGTTAAGCACCAGAGTCCTTGTCTTTCTGTCCCCTCCATCCTCCAGCTCACTCGAACATATGCAAATGACAAAAGCAACCCGACCATCCATCCGTGGCTGCCCACACTGAAGAGACAGCTTTGTACAGTAATGCTGACCCTGAAACCCACACACACTATCTTTACTGTGTGAATTTGGTCAATTTATTTAATCTGAGTTTCCATTAGTTTAGTGGGAAAGATTAACACGAAAATGAAAGAACATGACAGTATCTAGCATGGTGTCTGGTATTTGGAAGGTGATTCATAAACATTAGTTTCTTTGTGTGTGTTTTACTACGAGTGACAGAGAATGCCTAACTACAAATTTGTATGCATAGTCTCTCAGTCCCAAATTAGTACAGCTGATGCTCTTTCACAGATTCCATATTTATAAAGTTACCTGCTCACTACAATTTATTTGTAATCCCCCCCAAAATTAATTTCATACTTTCACAATTACTTGAAGATATGCACAAAGTGACAAAAAATGTTGAGTCCCCCAGTGAGCACAGTCCTACCTGAAGCTGAGTAGAGCAATGTTCTCACTTCTTCCTGCCACAGTCTGTGCATTCTTTTTCGCAGTCCATGCAGCCCCACAGTTCTCACAGTTCTGTGTTTCTTGTTGTGGCTTCACTGTTTAAAATGCCCCCAAGCACAGACCTAAAGTGCTGTCTAGTGTCCCTAGGTGCAAAAATGACATGAGGTGCCTTTGGAGAAAATACGTGCACTACATAAACACATTCAGGCATAAGTGAGATGCCATAGGCCAGAGTTCAATGTCAAGGATCAACAATATATATTTAAAAGAAACCAGGAACTCACACAAAATCAGGTCATGAATTGATCAGTTGAAGACATTGTGAGCAGATGCTTATAGGAGTCTAACTCTGTACTTCCCCAGGAGCAGTGAATTCAGTATATGTGAATTTAACATTTACAGTAACTTCATAGAAGGTAATTACAAAGAATGATGAAGATCAATATATAGTCATTTATCACTTAATGACAGGGATACATCCTGAGAAGTGCATCATGAGATAATTTTGTCATTGTGTGAACACCATAGGGTGTATTTTCACAAACCTAAATGTGTGATTTTCATCACTTGGTATCTTAGTTACATTCTCAGTGATGAGCTAAAAAATAACCCTATACCTACAAATTAGAGAAAAGTTTTTTTCAGCTCACATTGTGCAGAGACTTCAGTCCATGGCTGGCTGGCTCAAAGCAGGGTGGCATGGCAAAGAGTCATTACAGAGGAAAGAGTCCATGGCAGGGCAGGCAGAAGGCAGCAGGCACAGAGAGCTCCTTTTTCTTTTTATCCATGCAGGCTACAATCGTTTTGGACAGTACCACCTATACTCACAATGGGCCTTTCCATTATTCGTACCCAAAATTATGATAAACTAACCAACAGACTAACTCAGTTATCACATCCTTCATCATCACACACCCTAGATCCAGCCACCTCTGAAAAGCCCTATCTGTGAGTCCATGATGGTTTACAGGGACATCTAGGCACAAGCCCTAACATTTTACTTGGCCCCTTGATGCAATCGGGAACCAAAGTACAAAATAAATCCCCAAACATTTGAGTTGTGAATTTTCACAGATATGAATGGATGTTGCATTATGCATATTCATAGATGCAAACAAACCACAGACGTACCTCACATGTCCACCAGGCACTGGCACAGCTGTGCTGCTGTGGACTCACTGTGCAGTGTGATAGTGCACAGGAGTACAGTGCTCACTCAGAGCTCAGGAAGTCCAGAAGCCAGAGGAAAAGCAATGACGATATGGAGGGACTGCTAGGAAACACAGAGCAATATACACTGCGCATTTGTATCACAGGTGTGTAAGACTCGCTTTGTTGAATTTACAAATGAATCCGACTTACAAACTCCCAGAATGGAACTTGTTCATAAGCCAAGGACTTACTGTACTGTACACACAAGATGTATGCAGCTGCTAATAGTGTAAGACAGTATACTATTTTGCAGTAAAAAATTTTTATAGTGAAAAGATGATTAAAAGTATGGTGTAGTAAACACATAAACCAGAAGCACGGTCATTTGTTATTTTCAAATACTATATGAGTCTAAAAAATTATATTGCTATACTTTTATATGACCAGCAGTAGACTGCCTTACACTATTGACTAAACTGTCATTAGGCGGGAACCTCACTACTGTTTGTTTTCTGATCTCATCTCCACATTCACCCTTGAAGTGATGGGATAATTAGCAGAGTCAAGAAATGAGTTGTTAAAGAGGCATAAAGTAGTTGCAAGTCTTGAAGGATCTTAGAATGTGAAACATGTTGGAGAGGAGAGAGGAAGATGCTAAGGGAAGAGGCGTGAGCTGATGGCTGAAAGTGTAGGGCTTTACTTGAACCAGAGAACACAGTGCGTACTGGGATTCTGTGAACATTTGTACTTCCTATGAGTCCCTCCTTATTGGTCATTCTGGGTAACTACCTATGTCACATTTTCCTTTTTCCCTCAAACCTCCTTTAAAGAGTTTAAGCACTTAGATGGCATTGGTTTATAATCAGCAAAATAGGTTATAGATTACATCTGGGATGAATTTCCAAAACCAGAATCTGATGATATATCAAAACATCAGAGTTCTTTTCATTTAGTCAACCTCTCAGCTAACTCAGGGAAAAAGGGAAAAAAATCTAGACTGTATCTGTCTGGATATTGTCATTTCTTTATTGTCATTTCCTACCCTGGACAGCACTAAGAATATAGACTACCCTTAAATAAAACTCTATTCTTTCAGGAAAATTTAGAATCATTATTTTAGTGACAAGAGGAGTGCTTGATAGCCATCTCCTTCCATTCTCTCTCCTTCAATGAGAGCACTGCTCTGGGAGCTGATATGACAGATTGGGGACCCTGCCAATTTCTTCCAGTGCCTACTTGAATGTACTTTCCATGCCCATTAAGTTACACATGCAGATTTTCCAGATAGCCCTGGCTTTGAGGATGTCGGGCCCCATCAGTGCTCTAACAGTATTTGTCCCTGACAGTCTCCAGGCTCTAAATTTGGGTTCAGATGATACAGTCACCATAATTATCCTACCAGGCTTTCTCTAACACAGGCATTCAACAAATGTTATGAACATTATAAATATGGATCTAAATATGGCAAGAACTGGGACTTCTTTGAAAATGCAGCCTGGTAAGCAACAATAACTTAGCCTCTCCAAGATTCAGAATCCAAGCACTGGAAAATAACAACTTAAGAGAAAAAAAAAATGGAGGTAGACACCTGCAAACCAGAAAGGATCTAGCAGGAAAACTGAAACCTATAGAGATGCTGAAAGATAGAACTCATAATGGAAAACAGAAGGAACAGTCTGTACTTTCTCCCTGGCTACCAGCCTGTAGTTCATAAGGAAGAAAGACTGAATCACAGAGATGAAGTGAAAGCAGGGAATTCTAGAGGGCTGTAGGGAGAAATGTGCTGAATGAACAGACCAGTGGGTGCCGTGAACTGGGACAGCTGGTGTGTGACCCCAGCCCAGGAGGCAGCCATGGCCCCCAGAGAGAGCACTCGTTCAGGTGCATTCTGGGAGGTTGTGAAAGCTGCAGAGGGTGCCTTCACCCTCATCTTACTGTCTGCTGGGGCCTGTGTGCATCATGGATCTGGGTCTGACTGATGCCTTTATCTATCAGCGTGAGCAGAGACACATCTTCTCTTGGACCGTGTCCCAAAACCACAGCTCCCAGAAGAAAATCACACACTTGAAATCACAGAGTTTTCGTCCTTTTTCCTTATTTCTTTCTTTTTTTACCTTTTACTATTTTCCTTTTAAGTTTTTCTTCCTTTAATTTTTTCCATCTTTAATTTTTTTATTTAAAGAAAAAACAGAAAAAAGGGTAGACATAATACAGAATTTCAAAGAAAAATATTAACACTAAGAAATTAAGTTACATATTATCCTCTTAGAAATATTCAAGTTACAAAATCAAAGCATAAAAAGTAGACAAACATTGACAGTGCAAACCATTCTGTTCAATGACCTAATGGAAACTTAGTAATATGGTCATCTATCTTACACACTTAAAAATCCACATAGTTATATCCTTTTGAGTACTTTCCCTTCTTTTCATTTTTACACTATCTATTATGTATTTTGGATCTTACTACTCCTTCAGTTTTTATTACTTTTTACACTACAAAGACAATGTGATATTTACAAATGTGAGAGTTATTTATTTCACTAATGAGGATAGTCTCAAGTTGCCTCCATTTACCTATAAAGCCCTCAAGATCATCTTCTTTTATAGTTGTGTAATAGTCCATTGTATAAAAATACCACATCTTTTTCATCCACTCTGCGGTTGATGGGCATTTTGGTTGTTTCCAAGGTTTAGCTATTACAAATTGTGCTGCTATAAACATGGGTGCACATATATCACTGTGACATGAGCTTGTCAGTTTTTCTGGGAAAATACCCTAAAGGGAAATAGCTGGGTTGAATGGAACTTCTAATCCTATTCTTCTGAGGAATCTCCATACTGATTTCCATAGTGGCTGCACCAGTCTACACTCCCAAAATGGAGCAGTGTTTCTTTTTCCCCACAGCCTCACCAACATTTGTTATCAGTTGATTTCTTGATGGCAGCCATTCTTTCTGGAGTAAGAGGAAATCTCAGCACTGTTTTAATTTACATTTCTTGTAAATGGGGCTTTATGTTTTTCAATTCTTTATATATTCTGGATATAAGCCCTTTGAGAGATTGTTGGCTAAAATTCTTGCCCATTCTGTGGGTTTTCTTTTCACTTTGGTGATTTTTTTTGAAGTGTGAAAACTTTTCAATAAGAAGTGATCCCAGTTGTTGATTATTTGCAGTATATCCTGTGCGGTTTGTGTTTTGTTAATGAATTCTCTGCCTACCCCTATGTCTCCCAGTTTTCTACCTATCTTGTCTTCCAATGATCCATTTTGACTTTAGTGCATGGTGATAGGCATGAGTCTAGTTTCACTCTTTGGCATGTGGAAAGCCAATTTTTCCAACGCAATTTGTTAAAGAGGCTGTTTTTCCAGTGAATATGTTTAGCCCCTTTGTCAAATATAAGGTGGCTGAGTATCTTTGTAGCTGTGTTTGTATCTTCTAATCTGTTCCATCAATCCTCAGGTCTATTTCTTTGCCAGTACCATGCTGATTTTATCACTGTGGCTTTGTAGTATAATTTCAAGTCAGGAATTGAGATGCCTCCTGCCTTGCCTTTGTTGCCCAGAATTGCCTTTGCTATTCTAGGTTTCTTCTGGTTCCAAATGAATGTTAGGAGTGTTTTCTCTAGATCTGTGAGGTATGTCGATGGTATTTTGATTGGGATTGCATTAAACCTGTATAACAGTTTTGGGAGTAAGGCCATTTTCACAATGTTGGTTCTTCCTAACCAAGAGCAAGGAATATCTTTCCATTTTCTAATATCCTCTTCAATCTCCTTTTTTTAGAGGAGTATAATTTTCAGCATATAAGTCTTTTACCTTCTTGGTTAGGTTGATTCATAGGTATTTCTTTTTTTTTTTTAGATACTATTGTGAAAGGTGGTATTTCCATAATTTCTCTCTCAGTGAGTTTTTCATTAGTGTACAGGAATGCTATTGATTTTTGAGTGCTGAATTTGTATCTGGCTATGCTGCTGAATTTGTTTATTAGCTCTAGTAGTCTTTCAATGGAGTTTTTTGGGTATTCTATATAAAATATCATGTCATCTGCAAATAATAATAATTTAACTTCTTCCTTTCCTATCTTTATTCCTTTTCTTTCTCTCTCTTGTCTGATTCCTCTGGCTAATATTTCCAGAACTATATTAAATAAAAGTGGTGACAGTGGACATACTTTGTCTTGTTCCTATTTTTAGAGTGAAGGCTTTCAGGTTTTTTCCATTTAGTATAATATTGGCTGTTGATTTGCCAGAGATGGCCTTTATGAAACTGAGGTAGATACCCTCTATTCCAAGTTTCTGTAGGGTTTTTATTATGAATGAGTGTTGGACTTTATCAAAAGCTTTTTCTGCATCTATTGAGATTATCATGTGATTTTTGGTTTTGGCCCTGTTGATGTGGTCTATCACATTTATTGATTTGCGTATGTTAAACAATCCCTGCATTTCTGAATAAATCCCACTTGGTCATGGTGTATAATCTTCTTGATGATTTGCTGCATTCTATTTGCCAGTATTTTATTGAGAATCTTTGCATCAATGTTCATTAGTGAGATTGGCCTATAGTTCTCCTTTTTTGGTTGGGTCTTTCTCTGGTTTTGGTATCAGAGTGATACTTGCCTCTAGGAATGAGTTAGGGAGGATTACTTCTCTGTTTATTTCATTGAAGAGTTTAAAGAGTATTGGCATGAAATCTTCTCTAAATTTCTTGTAGAATTCAGCCTTGAATCCATCAGGCCCTGGGCTTTTCTTTGTTGGTAAGTTTTTAATCATGTTTTCAATTTCAATAGCTGATATTTGGTTATTCAAAATTGTTATATATTCTTGATTGGGCTTTGGTAGTTAATATGTTTTTAGAAATCTATCCATTTCCTCTGTGTTTTCCACTCTATGTGAGTAGAGATTTTCAAAGTATGTGTTCATGATCTTTTGAATTTCCATGGTATCTACAGTAATTTCCCCCTTTTCAGTCCTTATTGCATGAATTTGGGTTGTTTCTTTCTTTTTCTTGATAAAGTTGGCTAGAGGTTTATCAATTTTATTCTCTCAAAAAACCAACTCTTTGCTTCATTAATTCTTTGTACTTTTTTGTTTCAATTGCATTAATTTCTGCTCTGATCTTTACAGTTTCCTCTCTTCTATAAGCTTTGGGTTTGACTTGCTCTTCTTTTTCTAGAAGCTTGAGATGTAGCATCAGGTTGTTTATTTGTGCTCATTCTGTCTTCTTGATGTGACAATTTATTACTATATATTTCCCTCTTAAGACCACTTTCATTGCTTCCTACAGGTTACAGTATGTAGTATCCACATTTTCATTGAATTGCAATTATTGCTTTATTGTTTAATTTCCCTGTAGCCCACTGGTTGTTCAGAAGGTTGTTATTTAATTTCCATGTATTTATGCAGGTTTTGCAATTTTTTGCCATTAATTTCCAATTTCAGTGTGCTACAGTCAAATATTACAAATG
>PVJX010047062.1:0-12043 GCA_004027295.1 Dolichotis patagonum | reverse complement strand
CAGTTGATATCATTTCAGTCATTTCAGGTGTATGGCTTCTATTTTCTTCTATGTACATGGCTCCCAGGCTTTCTTGGGATGGGCTGGTGATTTGAGCCTGCCTTTTGGTCTTTCCTTTTGTCATTTTTCTTTATTTCCTTGGTTTGAGTGGTGTTCCAAAGCTTCCTCTGGGTGTGTTGTAAACCTCCTACTGCACCGTCAGTTACTGGAGCAGTCTCAGCTCCTCTGCAGGTACTTGGCTCCCTAAATTGAGAGGCTGAAGCAGGGTGTGGAGAACTGGGGCCAGCGAAACCCCCGGGGCACAATCCCCTGTCCTGGGGGTGTGGCTATGAACTCAGCAGCTGGCAGTGCTGGTCTCAAGGTTGTCCCCAGGGCAGCCCAATTGAGTCCAGAGTCCTTGCACAAGGTTCCTGCCTCTTGGACTGAAACCAGGCTGCTGAATGTGGTTGACTGAGGCCCTGCAATCTGCTGGACCCAGTCCAGCATCTTGGTAGCTCCCCAGAAGCTCAAAAGCCGGAAAATAGGTCTCAGGGAGTTTTATAGAGCAAAATCTCAAAGTGAGATGGATCTAAGGTGGTAAAAACTATAATCATCCAATAAGATTGCAAGTATAGTCACTTAGGTAACATTGATCCAATGAGAAATCACAAGGTGGGTGTGAGGTGGGACAAAACCATTTTGAACCAACAAGATTATGTGTATCGTTGTTCAGGCAATATTGATTGAATGGGGATCAAATAGGGAGGCAAGTCACACAGACAGTTACATGGAAGGAACAGGGGCTTTTTCTGGAGGGAGTGGGTCAGTGACGTTTTTTGGTCCCCCACCCAAGGTGATGGATACTTATTTAGAATCTCAGTCACTGCTGTTCATCCCTAGGGGAAGTGTGTGGGCATAGTCATTCTGCTTTTTGTGCTGAGGTGTGGCCTAATGAATTTGCCTCCCCAAAAGTTGCAGTGTATTTTCATCCTATGTATTGATTCTTGAGGGCCTCGCCTTATCTGACTCCACAATACTTCTACCTAACTTAGCTGTCAAGAACAATTGTGTACCACCTCTGAGGTCAGCCTTCTATGGAGTGTGTGACTTCACTGGAAGCTTCATAAATAAACCACAAATGTTTAGAACAGAATGAAATGCATATGTGTGGGGGTGAGGAGGGAGGCAGTAATGGAGAGGATGCATGTCTGCTTTGATTTTCCTGCTTGATTCTCAGAAAGATAACAAGACTGGCATGTACAGGAACCCCTGATGAGGCACTGGTATCCTATGCAAGTCTTTTGTTAGGCGTGTGGTGTCCAGGAAACTTTTGGAAAAAGAAAAAGTACAATGGTTTGTTGGGCGCTCCTATTTTTCTTGGCAGAGAGGTGATGGGTTACAACATGGTGTGAGCTCTGAGAAAGCTGGCTTGGTACTCAGAGTGAGCTCCAGGGGAAGAAATCTGGGGAGTCTTAGAAGTTAATGGCTTTTAGTCCACTTTATGTAGAACAGCACTGGGATTATTAAGCTTCTGGCTCTGATATATCGCATGATCATAACATTCCCTATGATGCTGTGTCTTTGCTTCCTATGTCCAGGCAGTGAACCTCATCTAGTCCTCCCAGCACTCAGGATTTATATCTAGGTGTCAATGGTTTATGTCAGTGGCCCCCATGCCTCATGAATTATGGATTCGACCAAATCTAGCATTTGTGATTCGTTCATTGTCTAGCGCTTGGATTGGTGGCCTGAGTGTTTCACCTGCCCAGAGGTGGAGCTAGGATATGATGTAATGGCAGGAAGATGGTATGTCTCTGTCTCTTTCCAGTTCATGCCTTGCTGTTTGCAGTGGCCATGAATGGCTGCCCCACCATGCCATGCGGCCTTGGAGTCAACTGAGTATGGACTGAAACCTCCAAGAACTGTAAAAAATAAACTTTCCTTCTCTAACCTTGGGCATCAGGTATTTTGTCTCAGAGATGAGTAACATGTGACTAAGACACTAGGTGTGGTGCTTTCAGGTGCTTCACAGAATAATAGGACAATATGGAGAATGGTGAAGCTGGGAGGCTGAGGGGGTGGGTCCTCATCCTACTTCTTTATAGAGAGGATAACTTTACACTTTTGGGGAATGAACTTTTGTTCCCTAGTCTCTTCTGTTTATTCCTTCCAAACCCATTTAGCTCAATTTGTAATGGCCATCTCCTTTGAAAGGTATATTTCTAGCATATTGTCATAACAGATTCCAGTTTCACCATAAAGCTCGAGTTAAGCCTTTGGAGAGCATCCAGAATAAAGTAGGACTTGAGTTTCTTTCTATAGATCCAGAAGTATGGTAGGCCATGGTCTTTAGCATTCCCAGGGACTGTGAGAGAATTTGAGATATGCACAGGGAGATGTGACTGGAGTTTAGAAAGCAGTTTAGGATGCTCACTTAAGACACCATCACCACCATAATATTTCATGGTTGTACCAGCTTTAAAAATCACACAGTTGTTGGAATCATGTTGTGCTGGATGAGTAGAGCACAGTTTAACTGGAACATGCTCGGGTGCATGGGACTTGGTTTTTCTCCTGGATGATAATCCAAACAACCCATCCACACATCCACCCAACCACCCACCCAGTCTCTGGGAAACAAAAAAGCACTGGGTCTTAGGATTTTGCTAAGTGTAACTCTGGAAACTATGATTAGGATCATATATTTGAGAGACAAAGATTAGTGGAGTAAATGACTCCATTCAGGTTTAGGTAGCTTGTGGCTGACTCTAATGCACCACGAATCCACAACTCTGTTCACACATGCAATTACTTGTGGCACTTTGAGTAGATGGAGTGAAAGCCATGCAGCGTGGATGGATGGTCTGGCACACACCATTGGAAAGTATGCTATCTTTCCTTCTCTTAGTTTTACAGTCCTCTGTTGTTACTCTGCAGGGTTTCAGCACTGGCTAGTAGGGATGGGATGGAGGATAGACGTAGAATGCTCCTTGTTCCTCATTGTCACAGATAGGTTGTGTTTAGGCTGCTCAGTTACTTGAAACTTCAAAATTCTTGTTTTCCACGTAGGCTCTGTAAGCGAGTAATATGCCACATGACAGTGTTTCAGTAAATGATGGGCCACATATATGACAGAGGTCCCACAAGGTTCCAAGGGAGCTGAAAATTCCTAAGACCTAGTGGTGTCATAGATGTCATCCCACTGTGCACATCCAGTGCTGATGTGTTTGTGCTGATGCTAATGTCCACAAACTTGCCAGTCATAGAACAAAGTACAGCACTTATACTTAGGCACAGTACATAATATTTGGCAGTGATAATAAACGCCAGTTGTTGGTTTATTTACTGTGCTGCGCTAGGCTCTTCAGCATTGTTTGAAAACGTCTGTCTTCTTGTGGGAAAAGTAGCTTGGCTGTAGCACAGGCTGCCCTGCTTTTCTGGCAGCAGCTTCGTACATCTTGTGTTTACTGTGTCTCTTGATGCCATGTTGATGGCCACATCAAATGGCAGACCTATGCCATCTATGTCTGTGTAAGTGTGCTCTGTGACTTCTGCCAAACTTCTCAGAACATGCTTCTGTCACTTATCAATGCGTGACACATGTGAAACTATGTGATTACTTCCTATATTGTCCCATTATACGTCAGTTGTTTTTTTACATATATTTTCAATATGTACATGCGTGTCTCTACCAGAGTTGATCAAGAAGTTGGCTTAGTATGAGGGTGAGTTGGTATTTATAAAGTCCAAGTGCTGAACAATAGATAAAGTTATGTAAAATAGTGCATGCACACACATACACACAAAGATTAGTATACAGGCATTGCTATGTTTATGATGGGAAGTGCTCACTATATATTAAGCATGAAACTAAGAATGCAAAACTATATCTGGTTGTATTCCCATTTTTGTAAAAGTATGCAGAGGAAAAAACTTTATGAGCACATTATCAAATAGCGGTGGTTTTCTGTTGGTAATAAAATTGCAGGTGATTTTTCTTTCCTGATACTTTTCCTAATCAACATATAGCTTTTATTATCAGAAAGACATTTAACAATTAAATTACTCATAAATGGATATTTTATACTCTCTCTCTCTCTCTCTCTCTCTCTCTCTCTCTCTCTCTCTCTATATATATATATATATATATATATATATAGCATTGTTTGTATCTTAACTACACATGGCCAAAAAGTTAACTTCCTCTGCCTAATAAAATTTGTGATTCAGGGTTTTGGTCAGGAGCATGTTACTATTACAAAATAGTTTCTAGAGAAAAGTAAGACCTGTTTCACAATATTTTGACTTTCAATGCCTTTTGTGGACATATAGATTTGCTACAAATTGAAGGCCTGTCAGGCAATACAGCTTAACAATGAGGGTAAGTTGGTAGCATTTCCATACTGAGACATAGGTGTCACACCTGGCAAAGTGGAGCCATTAGCATCAGAAATATGCTAGGGATGTGGAGGAAGAGCAGCCATCATGACTTCAACTGCAGGTGACAGGCAGGCCACAATTATTTTTTTCCCCAAACTTTGAGAAGATAGGTAATATTAGTGGGGTGATATGTCTTGAGGAAAAAAAGTTTTGGTATTTAAACTGACCACAGAATTTATCTATTGTTTGGCTTGATAGCTGGGTGGGCCATTTTGTCTGGGAAAGAAAGCTCTCATAGATCAGGTGGTTTGAGTGACAGAAATCTTACTGAATAAATAAGAATCAAATGGGACATTTGAAGTATAAGGCTATGCTGAGTAAACAGGAGACCCAGGGCCCCTATAAAATGTCCTTTTGGAGTAGGGATATGTTGAGTAGGGAGAAGGACAGCAAGTGTGTGTGTGTGTGTGTGTGTGTGTGTGTGTGTGTATGTGTTTAATAATGGAAAGAGTCAACACAAGCCAGTAAAAGTTCTGTGGTGTTAGACAAATGGTGATAGGTAACAGTTGCAGGACTTTTAAGATCTTAGCACTCTGGGAGGTGGAGGCAGTGAGATTTTGTCTCAAAATAAGAAACAATTAAACATGGTGGGGCCTGAAGCTTGGTGTGAAGGTACTGGCTTCAGTCCTAAGAACTAGGGAATAAAGATGATGAATATCAATTTCTTAAATTGTTCTGTGATACACTATACATAGCCATCCCACTTTCTTCACCAAAACTACCTGAGATTTTCAGTCTGCCACATACCATGGCCATGTGTTAGAAGTCCTTTTAGAAAACTGACATGAAGGGACTATATACTATGAAAAGGTTGACAGAATAAGGAGAGAGTAGAATGACCACAAGAAGAGAGAGGAGAGAAGAAAGAAGAGTGAAGAGCGACACTGGGATTTCAGTAGAGAATTGGAGCTAGGGATATCAAGATAAAACATAACTTCCTTGAATTACCATAAACACTGAAGAGTATGTGAGCTCCTCACTGCAGTTAGGATAGGATTTGAGTAAATTTGTTCAGAATCAAGAAGGGATCACCCCAGGTAACCTCTGCCCTTTTACAAAGACACATATTTCATAACTAATATTTTCAGATTAATTCATTTTCAGTTAAGCAAATACCTAGTCCAGAAAACCTTAGTTCAAAGTTTGAAACCCCATCAGGTGTAAATATGGTTAGTCTTTCTTTGCCTGCTACAAGTAGTTTAGAGTTGCAATTTTCAATTATATGCTCTTCCAATATTAAAAAAAAAATAGCCATGGGAAGAAAACAACCATAAAGACACTTAATCAGTTACAAGAGTGGAGTTTATTTCTCCCCATTGGGTGATATTTTCCAAAAGGTCTTCAGAGAATTTAGACTGATTAATATTTGTCAATTCAAAAGCCACATAACTGCAATTCAGCCTATTAGAGTTCCCACAGTCTATGGCATAAGACAGAACAATCAATTTATCACCAATGTTTCATTTTTTTATTACTCAAATAAGAAGAAAAGCAGGATTGGAGATTATTTCAATGTTTTTAGTAGTGATTTTGGGGTTCTTTATTTTCCCTTAGTAACTGAAGTGTTGGACTCAGGATATTTCTAATTGTAGAAGTCAAATCCATGAGTATAACAATGGAAGGCATTATGATAATCAGCTATTAATCAAGGTATTTCAAAGTGACCATGAGAGAAAGAATTCATCCTGGTCAGTTCAGTCTCTTATTCATGAGTTTGGAAGGGTTTCTTTTCTTAGTTGTCTTTCTTTTTGTACTATGTTTATTTTTAAATTTTATTTTAAGGGGGGTAAAATTAAACACAACAAAACAGAGCAGAACAAGGCATAAATTTCAAAGCTAGACAACCAGAGATCTTCACTATCTGTCATATTGTCTCTTGTTTTCTTCCAAATGGTTGTCCATATCTTTGCATATGGGGAGCTCATACTAAATAACATAGCTGATCTTTTCACAAGATGTGTAGTTCACTGGCTCCCACTGTACTATGTTTTTTGTGAGATGATCTAATTTTTATTGGGACCAGTAAGAAAAAAGTAGAGATTATCTGTGCTTAAAAGTGCACTTGTATTGAAATCCAATTTCAGGATGAAGAATTATCAGACAAACTAAATATGGCATACTAAAAAAGCAGTAGAGAGTAAGAGGTTTGCTTTTAATTCATACTTTATTTCTTGCCTGCTGGGGGATGTTGGACAGGTCGCTTAGTTTTTGACTCCTCTCTGTTCTAACCTCTTAGATGGGGATAATAGGGTGTAGTTTATTGATGATATAGAATTGGGTTGAAGATCATCTCCTTTCCCTAAGGAGCATTTCCTCTGCAGTCCCTTACCCTACTTTATTTTTCTTTATAACCATGAGTAATCAAATAGAAAATAAACTCCATGAAAGCAGAGTAATCTTTGTTATTATTAGTACTAAAACAGTGACTGGCAGGCATGTGGTGTATGAACAATAAATATTTGTTGGAAAGATAAATATTTGGTCAATATCTAATATTATAAAGCTGAAAACAGAACCTGGAGTATCCTAGCGTCTAAACCCTGTAGTCAAGATGTCATGGTTCAAATCTCAGCTTCACCGTTTCTAGTTGTTTCAATTTAAAGCTAATTAACTTCAAGGGCTTCAACTTTATCTTTTGTCATGAATAAAATGGGCCTGATAGTAGTACTAACTTGAAGTTGTTGTGAGTGTAAATAAAATAATTAATGTGAAGTAATTTGTACAGGATCGGAGCTCACTACCAGTTATTAACTATGAGTTTCTGGTGTTATAACTCATGGACTCACCTCTTCCAAGCTACAGTGAAAAAATTCAGTGTTACAAAAATGATTTGCAGTGACAAAGGTTTCTCTCATTTTTTAGGAAATGCTGTACTCTGGCAGCTTCAGTTTTGAAGTTTACTTGTGTTTGCACTTTGTGGATGGGAAGAGTATATGTAAACTGAAAATTCTTTAACAGATTGACTTCTTGTCACTATCTTATGGTCTTAGTGCACAGTTAAAGTGACAGTCAAGATGTCAGTGAGTCAAGTTGAGGAAGCTGATGAATTATTTTGGAGCCCATAAGCTATGATGAGTCTCTAAAGAGTCACTATCCAGGCAGTAATGAAGGTGGCGGTTTCTGGTGACATAGACTAACAGGGAAGAGGCAGAGTCAGGTCTTTGAGCTCGTGTGGCCCTAAGGATGGAAGTGTGCTTCTACTCAATTCAAGACTTACTGCCTACTGTTTCAGGTCTATGAAAACCCCAATAGCCAAAGAATAGTAAGGGCAGAACCTAGAAACTCAGGAACCTTACACTTACTTAGCACTTCCTAAATATCAGCTACTAATCACTTAAAAAAGTTGTTACCTCATTGAGTCTTTAAAACAACCATTGAGATTAGTATTTTGCGTATGTAATAAGGACCCACGGTTGAGGAAATCTGGACTCACTTAGGGTCTATAAAAAGTCAGGTGCAGTGCAGAAGTTCAAAGCTAGATGTGACCATGAGGAGTGCACCCTTAAGCACCTCATAGAAAGAATCAGGGATCAGATGGACTCTGTTGGCTCTCAGGTGATTCTCTCCTGGTTAGCAACCAAATTGGACAAAGCTCCAGGGTAAAAACACATAGACTGATAGGGAAGCAGAACTTGGGGACATGGGATGGCTCTCCTGGCTACTCTCTTCCTCAGAGTATGCTGATGCAGTTGCTCTTGGCATATTCTTGTGTACTCCTATGTAGTACTTTGTATCAGTGAATGGTTCCTGACTGTGGACTTGGCTTATTGTTTCCTGTCTTCTTAGGTGTCTGTCTTCTGCTCTGGTATGTGATCTCCTCCAGTGCAAGGGATCTCTTTGTCATCATGTGTCCTTACTGCCCAATACAATGCTTGATATGCATTTGATGCTCATGGCTGCTAAAGAGTTGATTGAAAGTGTAGATAATCTTGGCAGATTGTTAGATTTTGAGTTGAAAGTCCTACCACTCATGGAAGCACAATCTTGCAACAATTCTTTATCCACTGGTCTCAATTTTCTTTCCTTTTCTTTAAAAGACAAGTATAGAATTACATCTAGGTTGGTGAGTAAGTGTAAGCCAGCTGCCAATCCACCTTCTTTTGACCATGGAAGGCACAATATCTGTTATGATGTCAACACATTCCCCCAGCTACTAGTAATTTGGCTCAGCATTGCAGGCCAGGAAGCCACTACCTGTCAATCGGTGTTGGCAAATAAAACAAAACTTATTTCCCACTTGTGCAACCATATGCGATCCCAGGTCCCTTATCATAGTTTTATGATTTCATAACTCAGAATTGAGTGAATGTGTTAGAGACTGGTTTTTGTAGATTTAATATAGTCGACCCTGGAAATTTTCTTGAGGCTGGAGACGTTTGGAGAGATTTTGTCAGACAACTTGATTTTCCTCTTGGGGTTCTATCATTTCAACTTGGCATGAAATCTCATCAGATTATGTGATAAGTGGCTAAACATTACAATTTGACATGTCATTGGCATCTAGAATCCATGTCTTCTGAATGGGTTTCTAACCCCCATTTTCAATACATCCAGCACCATTTTATCATTCTTTTTTTATTTTAAAGAGGGTAAAATTAAACACAACAAAACAGAACAAAACAGAACACAAGAAAGCAATGTAAGAGACATAAACTTCAATGCAAGACAATCGGAGATCTTCATTATCTATCATATTGACTCTTGTTTTCTTCCAAATAGTTGTCCATATCTTCACATACAGAGAATTAACATAAAACAACATAGTATAGAACTGATCTGAACAGGATGAGGAAGACATTTCAAGTCTTCAAGACTAGACAATAGGGAAGCCAAGAATGGCTGTCATAGTGTCTCTCAGTCTCTTCAAAACAGCTGTCCATACCTTCATGTATGTTGAACTTAAACAAAACAAAACAGGCTACAATCATTCTGAACAAAGAATGATAGTATTGCTGGATTTCACATCATGACGCTATGGAATCAGCACTGGGTACCGTAGTGTCTCTTTTTCTTCAAAGTAGTTGTTCATTTCATCATGCATTATATAATTGGTTCTCATAAACTGTTTATAAGTTCTACGCATGCATGAGTCTCTACATGTATATCTATCCTTTCTGTATTAGAGGGAAAAACAAAACAAAGCAAGACAAAACAAAACAAATTTCTAGAAAAACACAAAATGATAAAGTCATACAAAACCGCAATAAAAGATGATCTACAATGGTTACTCTGATGTCTCAGCAGTATATAACAATATTAGTAAAAACAAAACATTGGAGACATTATAAGACTTCAAATCAGGTAATAATCAAACCAGAGTGGGTATCCTAGGGAATCTTGTCATCTTTAGTGTAGTTACCTGTGCTCTCAGACTTGATACTGTCAATCATAACAGATTCGAATAAAATCGGTCCATTTTATCATTCTATCTTGCTGTGAAACAAACCACACCACAATGTCACGGCTTGAAATGACAGTGAATTATTATTTCCCAGAGCCTTTTGGAAACTCAGTGGCTCTGCTATCTCCCCTGGGAGCACTCACATAGATGCAGAATAAATACGAGGTCAGCTGGAAACTCTGCCCTGCTAGGGTGACTGTGTGGTTGGGCCTCTGTTTCTACATAGTCTTTCTTTCTGGGCTTCTTCATAGCATTGCCATCTCAGGGCAGATTTTCTGAAAGAGTACGTTGCCATGTATAAATGACATTGTAAATGTATAAATTATGAAGCCTCTGCTCATGAAACTTGCTAGCATCCCACTGGCCAAAGCAGGTCACATAACCAAATGCAGCCTTCATGTGGGAAAAATTGCATAAAGGAAGATAAGAGGAGGAATCCTCTACCCTATAATATTTTATTGTTGTCACTTTGTAACCTGGTCACAGAATAGGGCTGCACAATAGCCATAATTGGTGTTAAATTTCCACCCAAAAGCTAAAGTTTGACTTGAACAGAAGTCAATGATAAAGAATAGTAACTATGTATATAATAAACTTTATATAGTAACTTACATATGATAGATGTTTAATAGATAATATAAAATGAATAAGTTGATAATAAAATTACGCAGAAAAAGAGTTTGTAGGTAATTGCCTCTAACATTACCAGTTGTACATTGAAGTTTCTCAACAAATTTCTTACCATAAAAATTATAGCTCTTCATCAAATATATATATGTATATATATATATATATTTTTTTTTGAGACAGGGTATTTTTTTTAGTGCAGGCTGGCCTTGAACTAGATACCCCTAAGTTGGCCTTGAACTTTTGGCAATCCTCCTGTCTCAGCCTCCTGAGTGCTGGGATTACATGCATGTGTTGTCACACCCAGATTGATTATGCATATTTTAAATGTAAGAATTACAACCTTGATGTTCTTTGATTTGCTTCACTGTGATTAGAACAATGTCTAGTACAGTTCTGCATTACATACTGGCTGATGGATTAAATAAAAGCACACTTGGAGTCTTTTTATTTCTTTGATAAAGAACATAAGCTGTTTTGAAAAGGCTAAAATGGACTTTCCTTTTCTTGCCAAGCATTTACTTCAGATAGACTGCCTTTCTGCTACAAAAAAAAGTTAAAACAAGAAAATATTCCTCTATCACTGTGATTATCATATCTAAAAAGGAAAGCTTTGAGAGGTAAAGAAAGACTTGATAAGGAGGAAGTCTGGATGTTCAGAACTCTTTCTCCCTGAATTGCATGAACTTGCTTCTCAGGAAGAATTGCTTATGGTCTCAGGGAGACAGGAAATAGGACTTTTGACCTTCGAGAGTACTAGTGATTGATTTTGAGGTCTTTGAAATGGAAAGTTTTCCAAGAACAAGGCTGGCTTCTGATCTGTGAGTTGAATGCAAATCTATTCAGGAGAATAATCAGAGTCCAACAATCTTTTCTGGCTTCTATCTGTACATAAGATATGTAGATATATACCTATCTATTCATAAGTATAGATGATTTAATCAGACATTTTTCAACAGGAGCTGATTACCTTGGTTAGATGGCTTTGTGGTGACATTCTCTATATTTTGAGTTTGGAACTAAAATTTGGAAATCAAGCCTATCTGCAAAAATATATTTCAAAGAAGTGGTGATGTAGATGGCTTTCAGAAAATGGTGTACGTTTTCAGGGCTTTGACGTTGAGTTCCCCTTGACTGTCCTGTTTCAGGGATTTCATTTATCTTCTAGTTTTAGACAATTCTGAAACACCAATTCCTGTTCTCAGAACTGGTAACTAGCAGTCTCTGTCTGAAATTTGCTGGAGAGCAATAACTGAGAAACAAGGCATGGTAGTGCTTGAGAAAGTCACTACCTGTCAGTTTGATCTGCTGTAACAAAATACCTTAGATTGAGTATTCTATACAGCAGGCATATATTACCCACAATCCTAGAAGGTGACAAGTGTGAAATCAAAAGGCCAGTAGATTTGGTGTCTGGTGAGAGGTCCCTTTCTGCTTCATAAATGGCATTTTCTAGTAGTAGAAGGGACAAGAAATTCCCTGGCTTCATTCTAAAGGACACTAATCCCATTCATCGCAGCCTCTTATGACTTAGTGAATTCATAAAAGCCCCACTCATAAACACAAACACACTGGTGATTTGATTTCAACCTACAA
>PVJX010047061.1:0-12032 GCA_004027295.1 Dolichotis patagonum | reverse complement strand
AGCATAGAAAAAAGAAATGATATGCAGAAGTATGAAGCATACAGAACTCCAGCCACCTACAACCCAAACAGAGCTACACCCAGACACATAATAATCAAGATCCCAGAAATTCAATATAAGAACAGAATATTAAAAGCCATCAGAGAAAAGAAACAGATCACCTATAAAGGAAAACCAATCAAAATCACGGCAGACTTCTTGATACAGACCATCAGGTCAAGAAGAGCTTGGAGTAAAGTAATTCAAGTGTTCAAGGAGAAAAATCTCCAGCCCAGATTGGTGTATCCTGCAAAACTCTCTATAGAAATTAATGGAGAAAAAAGATGCTTCCATGACAAAGAGGAGCAAGGAGAATTTGTGACCACCAGTCCAACCCTACAAAAAATACTGAACGAAATTCTAGGGAGAGAGAAAAATAATACGAGTATTTCAGGAACAGTGGCAGAGAGGCCTCAGTGAACGAGGCAGACAGTGAAGTGGAAGAGAAAAATAGACTATCAATGGCATAAAAATAGAATAGCAGAAATGAGGCAGAGAAGATTGGCTATAATCTCTATTATAGAGGGCCTTGAAATACTAACAGAGAGAAACACAGGCAGAGTAGATCAGGAGATAGGGTCCATTGAGCTGCTCTAAATAGGGAGGCAGTGGGATGCAAAACAAGCAGTGCACCCCATGGGAGTGAAAGGGGAGGAATTGTCTAAAAAAGGGAGGCAGAGGATATTGTTAATGGGGTAACAAGATTTAAAATTTACATTATTCTCACCACTCTGCTTGGATGAATTACATGCTGTTCCAGTTTGTCTACTTACGCTAGACTTCAGGATATGGTCAGCTATCCCAAAAATAAGATGACATATTATGGAAATCACCCGTAATTTTCCTATCAACTTAATCTGAAGCCCTTTATAACTTATACTGTATTATTATGGCTGATCTTATTTGAATCTGGTTTGTTAGATTGCTACTTGTATTGACTGATTTTACTTAAATCTGTTGTGATGGATAGCATCAAGTCTAAGAGTATATGCAACTACACTGAAGATGACAAGATTCACTAAGATATCCACTCTTGTTTGATTATTACTTGCTTTTGAGGTTTTATAATGTCTCTAATGTTTTTTAATGTTGTTATATACTGCTGTGACACCATGGTAACCATTGTAGATCACCTTGTATTGTGGTTTTATGTGACTTTTCTGCCTCATGCTTTTCTAGCAATTGTTCTGTTTTATCTTGCTTTGTTTTGTTTTTCCTGCTAATACAGAAATGATAGATATACATGTAGAGACTCATGCATGTGTAGAGCTTATAAACAGTTTACGAGAACCAACTATATAACATGTTGAAATAAACAACTACTTTGAAGAAAAAGAGACACTAAAATACCCAGTGCTGATTCCATAATGTCATGATATGAAGTCCAGCAAAACTATCACTTTTTGTTCAAAGTGATCTTAGCTTGCTTTGCCTTGTTTACGTTCAACACACATTAAGGTATGGACAGCTGTTTTGAGGAGAATGAGAGACACTGTGACAGCCATTCTTGGCTTCCCTAATGTCTGGCCTTTAAGACCTGTAATGCCCTCCTCGTCCTGCTCAGATCAATTCCATACTAGGTTGTTTCATTTGAATTCCCTATATGTGACAATATGAACAACTATTTGCAAGAAAACAAGATTCAATATGATGGATAGTGAATATCTCCAATTGTCTAGCTTTGAAATTTATGTCTTACATTGCTTTCTTGTGATCCGCTTTGTTCTGTTTTGTTGTGTTTAATTTTACCCTATTGATATAATTGCATGTATATTTGAGTTGGTAAGATGGATGACCATATGGTTGTTTTTATCAGATCGTGGAGCAGAACTGTTAACAGTCTCACTGTTTGAATGTCTACTTTACGTGTTTTAACTTTGTAATTTGAACAACTATTTCCAAGAAGTCAGTATGTAATTAGTCAAGTAATAATTTCTTAGGTTTTATCGTTGTTGTATTTTTCCTTTTTTCCTTGGAATACTGTATTGTCACTACCCTTTATTCTGTTTTATTTTGTTTTGTTTTGTTTTGTTTTCTCTTTAAATAAAATTATAAAATAAACTCTGTGAGCTGTCTTGTAAAGGATGAGGATATTTACAAAGTAGGCTTCTTCCATTCCTGCTGAGTCTCTTAGGTACTTTTCTAAATTTCTCAAGTTGACAACAGTGTATCAACCATAAAAACAGTAGAAATACTGCAATTATGCCCATGCCATTCTGATTCAAATTTAGAATCTACTAATATTTCAATTCTTCACAAACATTGCTCTCTAAATTCTTCTGGGAACTAAAAAGACAAAGAAAAGAAAACACAATTTAGGAAATGATAATGGTAAGAGGAGATTTTTAAATTTAATTATAATCAAAAGACACAAACACAACTTACATTTCATTCAGGAAATGCAGCATAGGAATGTAAATTTTAAGCAGAGGAAATGACAAATTGAACTAAAAATGTGCATGGTAGTGCACTCTGTTTTCCGGATTGTCACAGTGATATTGTAAACTGGTTCTGTCTCAATTCAGCTTTTTTGCTTTATTTCCTTGAATTCAGGCCAATATTCACAGATTTCACCATTAGTTTCAGAATATTTTCAACACCTTGGTCACTCATTGCAGAGGAATCCCAAACACCATGACAATGATTGGTTTGGAAGACTCCTGCCCTCATATTTATACAAAGCTCTTTTCTCTATTTATAAGGTGAGCAATGGTGTTCAATTCAGAAGCATCTGTCACATGAGGTTCTTCCAGGCCATCAAAATCAGAACCAGGACCTCCAGGCTGACTTAGTGTAAAGGGAAAGTTCCCAGGTACACGAGGATCTCCACGGACCCTTCCTGGGTCCTACACCTGGTGCTGAGTCTTGGTCTCCCTGTGAGTTGAACTAGAAAATGGAATGTTATAAACATCAAAATGAAAGAATAGCTAGTGTACTGACCTTCTCCAAGTTAGAATAATCATTTATATTCAGTAATCACAACATTTATCTGCCTCACTTATTTTAATGCATGGAGTTAGTTCATGGTCTTGGCAAGTTTCACCTTGACTTTCATTTTTTCCAGCCATTAGCCTGATGGAAGTTTCACACTTCATTATCTTAGTGTGAGCACCTTATAGATTTCATCTTTGAATCACAACTGTACTTAAAAATCTGAGTTAAATTACCTTACATGTGTGTAGTCTATCAACCTGGGAGATTACTGAGACCATTTTCCAGTTACCATAAAACATAAAAACCTGAAGAAAGAAACGAACAAAACCTGAATATGAACTTTAAATTTTGGGGGAAAAAACACCAGGTGGCCACTTGGGAGATGGTCTACATAGGCAATTTTCACCTCACATGCTCAATCTGAGGATCCTGGCACAGTTTGTGTGTGGATACTCCTTACTATCCAATCTTTCTCTGTTTTCAATTCATATTTCTGGATTAGACTTTTGGGAAGGTTTGGCCTAAGATAACCTGAATTCCTTGAAAGCTCTTTCCAGTTTCTATTCACCTGAGTACCCTCCAGTCTTTCTAATGTGAAACTTATTTGAGGTTTGTTGCCTTTATTCTGGGGTGTGCTAGGCAATAAGTGCTGAATTTTTTATGGGAATCCCAGTAGCAAATACATATGGGTGTCCATAAAGCAGGTAAATAGAATGTGGCAGCTACATAGGGGGTTTCAGGAACACTCCACCAGGAATCAGCAAACTCAGACCTGTCAAGATGCACCCATTTTTTAATCTTTCTCAACTATGCTACCCACTCTCAACTATGCTGATTTCTCTTTTTCTTTTAAATTCATTTCTAACTGAACATTGCTGACTCATCTTTAGTTAAACTTTGCAATGTGTTCAACTTAACATTAGATGACTCTCAGTGTTATTATAGCATAATTAAATACAAGTTTAGGGCTAGTGATTTAGATCAGTGCCTCATGCCTTTGCATGGAAAACATGAGATTATGTTTCTGATCCTCAGTACCAAAAGATGTAAGGTTAAAATGATAGTATGGGATTATAATGCCAGTGCAATGGAAGGCAGAAGTGAGAGAGAATCAGAAGCCTGCATCCAGCCTGGGTATCATAACAACTTAAAGAAACTGAATCATGATTTTTGAAAATGTTAGTTTCAATCTGTTGTTCCCCCCAAAAGTTAAATGAAGTACAAATTCATGAAACGTACAGCTTTATTTCATTTTACAATCTTACTGAAATGTTTCACAAATGATAGTAAAATTAAATATTATCTATAGTGGATTGAAAATTTATAAATTAGGCTACAGACAATTAAAGCACATAAACTGACACCCTTGTTGAACATTCTCATTATCCATGCCCAGAATTATGCCAAACCAATCAACGGAAAAAACTAGGAGTCACACGCCCTCGATTGCATTGTCACACATTTAATCCATGCATCACACACTCAAGATCCACCAGCCTCTGATGAGCCCCACATATGGCCACATCAGGTTTTGGAGAGATATCTAGGAAAAAGCCATAACAATGGAGATATCTACTCAAAACATGGGATGCTCTATTCTTTATCTAAGCACTGTAGATTCTGCACACTGCAGTCTCCTCATTTGAGCAAAAAAAGGCTGGGAAACACGGACCCTTTCACTCTTCTAGTGATGCCCCTGATCTCCAGATGTGGGTCCCTAAGATACCCAAAAGGCATGAAGTTGGGAGGTGGAAAGGACATGAGGTGTGCAGGAGAGGAGAGACCTTTTGGCTTTAGACTCAGGAGAGGATTTGGGGGTCAGATTGTTCAAATGGAAAATGACCTGCTCTTGTATCAGTGGAATGCAAACACTTTAAAGTCACTAGTCCGTGTCCTGAACACCACATAGAACATTAGGAGTGAGAGAAGTCACCTCAGTAGGGTGACGCCAGCATTTCCATGGTGAGCAGCACAACATAATCCACAATCCTTGTAAAGCTTTTCTTCTTCTCTGCACCAGTCACACACAGAGTGAAAAGCACAATTCTGAGAACCTAAAGGGTCAGTCAGGAACACAGAGTCCCCAGGAGAATGGAAGCAATGGCACTCGTGTGGTGTTCAGGGGTATTTAAATTAACCTTTCAGGCTGGGGGTTTAGACCAGCAGTGTAAGTGCCTGCTTGACAAACATGACATTGTAATTTTGATCCCAGCAACAACAACAACAACAAATAATAATCATACAGAGATTTTCTCCCAAGTTAAAAAAAATTGTTACTGGAGATGCATCCAGCAATCAAGGCTTCTGGTATACATGTAAAGGAATGAAAATTTGGATCCCAGGGAGATATTTTTGTTGTAATGTCACTATAGGATAATTCACAATAATCAACACAAAACAGTCATTTAAGTGTTTACTGAAGGAACGTGATAATAAAAATGTGTTGTAAGTTATATGTGACCAATATGCAGCATTACAAGACAAGCAGACCCTGTGACAGACAAGGACATAATATGATTCAGAGGCATTACACTAAACAAAATAAGGGAGGCAGAGAATTAAAAAAAAAAAAACTCCTGAGTTCTGTCACATGGAGGCAGAATCCACAATAATCAAACATATAGGAGCAGAAAAAATACTAGGTTCCAGAAAATGGAGCGTAAGAGAAACAAGAGTTCCTCATTGATGTTAAGAAAAGTATCTAATTAAAATTTCTGAAAAAATATTAAATGGTAAATGATTGGAAACACCACATTGTGTAAGTAAGAGTTTTCCATAATTGAAGATTTTATGTGCTACAATAACAAGATAAAGGAAAGCAAAATACATAGGTGAATTCTGGTCAAGAAGGATCTATTGGAGGTTATGCATAATTTTGGATACTGATTTTGCTGTTTCAAATTATGTTTAATACCAATCATGAAGAATCACTCTTCAGTGAGCTCTCCACATCAGTGATGGAGAAGGGGGCATACATGGAAGGATCAGAGGATTTGCAAGAGCTGACGTGTATGAATACAGCAATGATCTGTGGTAAAACAATACACAAAAATATGAATGGAAATATGGACTTGAAGACAATAATTGCATGCTGTTTGAAACATTTGTTTCCAAATCAATGGCTTATTGCCTTTCTCTTTTTTCTGCAGGTCTAAGTGGAGCTCCTCTACTTAACATCGACAAAACTACAGACAATTTCCAGTTTGAATGTCACTGATTTTCAAGATGATGTCAGGTTTGTACTTACTTTAAATTATATCCAGTTAGGCAAATTAAAACAGTCAGATTTTGAATGTTAGTCATGCTGCAGTAAAGTACCTTAAAGTTAATGATTACATGTTCCTAAGCCCTTGCATTATTCTCATGACTCCATTTAATTTTTCAGTAGTGATGATTGAATCCAAGACTTTACATGTGCAAAGCAAAGGGGGATAAAACCAAGCACAAAAGTGTGCACAAAATGTATATTAAAACAAGATCTTTTTATTCCAAAACAACCACGGTACAAAATTTCAAAACAAGATGGTAGGAGAAAAACAATGGTTAGTATACTGCGCACTGCTATCTTTAAAATAATTGGTCATGTTGAAAGATATGAATGAAGCATTGATGAATTTAGACACAAGTCCTTCTTTCCAAAGATCTTTTCTTAAAAACTAACAAACACAAATAACTAATAAAATATAATAAATTTTCATCCTTTGTATTTTAAAATGAAAAAGCACAAAATAAAAGGCAATTAAACAACAAATAAAAACAATTGAAAGAAATATCAACAACAAGAATAATTAGAACTAAAACAAGAGTGACACAAGTTTTCTGAACAAAAACATAGGAATTTAACAATGGACGGTATAGTGACTATTGTTAGCTTCAAAATAGTTAATGAAGTTACCAGGCACAGGCATGCAAAGTTGATCAGACAATATGATTTCTCTTTGAACAGTTTCTATCACTTTCAAAGTATCTATTTAAACTTTTGGACCACATATTCTTTCAGTTACTTACACTGATTAGATAATACGATATTTACACATGTGAGTCTGATTTATTTCATTAATGAGCACAGTCTGCAGGTGCATCCATTGACCTATAAAAGCCTCTAGTTTATTGTTCTTTGCAGCTGAGTGGTACTCCATTGTATAATAATACTCCATTTTTGTTTCTCTTATCAAGTTGATGGGTATTGGGTTGTTTCCAAGATTTGGCTATTACAAATTTTGCAGCTACAAACATGGGTGCCCATACATTTCTGTTATATGATGCTTTCTCTAGGTAAATATCCAGAAGGGGAGTAGGTGGATTGAAGGGAACTTTTAATGCTAGTTTTTTAGGAATCTCTGCACTGATTTCTATAGCGATTTTTAATGGTAGAGGAATATATGAAAAAGTGTTCAACATCAGTGATCATTGAATAAATGAAAATTAAAACAACATTAAGATATCATCTCAATTCAGAAAGAATGGCTAACTTCAATGATTCAACATATGACAAATGCTGAGGGGTTGTGGGGTATGGGGTAAAAGGAATATTTCTATATTGTTAGTGGGTGTATACAATGACATTGTTGAACTTTTAAAACAATCACTTAAATAAAATAATCATGAGATTGAACTTGTAGTATAAATTGATATCCAAAACCTGATATAAAAGAATAAATGACAGATATTCAAGATGGTAAAATAAGGCAGTAACAATAGAACATTAAATACTTAAAATTCAATTAAACATATTGTAGTTTCATATATACATATAATTACTGGACAAAAGTAAATTAAAGTTTGTAATTAATTTACACTGGTAGAGATAAATATTTCAAACAGAAACTAGGAATTGACAAATACAAAGAGAAAACAACAAAAACTAACTGATAAACAGAACTGAATAAAGACATTAAATACCTTCAAGTGTAAAATAAATTGATATGAGTCATAAACATTAAAAAATAATTTCTTTTGAATGGCTGAAATCATCTCTAGCTGTGATTGCACAGTGACCTCGACACTAAGACGAGCTCATATTTGTACATTGGGCTTTGCAATGGAGGAGTGCATGCAGTGCCAAAGACATGAAAAGCAAACTTACTCCCACATCAGATGAGGTGACATTTGTGCTCACTTCTTCTTCAGGGACCTGCATGTGCACTGCTCACGAGTCATGAGAATGAATGGACTAGGAGTAGGGAAACAAGCATTGGTTAAGGCAGAAGTTTTAACCAACCGCCAAGCAGAGGATCTGCCATGAAGAGAAAACAAAATGTATTGGATAGAAGACAGAGCATAGAAGGACACAAAGGCAGAGACTAGGACGAGGATGCTTTGAGAGGCTCTGGTCTCAGTGGAAGATCTTGATAAGCGATTGTACCCATGAATGTGCTGTGTTCGCTGCTTGTGCCTGTACAGAATGAAAACCATGGAGCCACTGCTCCAGATCATAAGTTTCAAACACAAAATATCATGTGATAATGACAATGATGCAAAAATGAAACTTTTGTTCTTGTTAGAAAGTGTAGCTGAACAGTATTGATAATCTATAATGTTTGTCATGTTTTCCTTGCTCCATTTGTCGCTTACAAGCATAGGAACTCTGATGTTTCCCAGCATGTGCAGGACCCAGCAAAGGACGTTACAGTGCCCAGTGTACTTTAGGGCTCTCACTTTCAGTTCTGCCCACCTGGAGCTCCTGGGGCTGACAGTAATGGCCTGGAAGACACTCAGCAGGCAGGTGGTGCTGAAAGACACACCCTTGCCCACCATTAATACATAGAAAACAAGTTTTCACTCAAAATTATTAAGAAAGTCTTTCATTCCAAGAGCTGCCATGGTATCTGGAATTCCTCGGGAGAGAATGACCAAGAGGTTGGCTGCTGTCAGATGCCAGAGAATAAAATCTGTTGGCCGAGACCTGTGTCCACTGAAGTAAATGAAGACAAAATAGCATAAAAGTGAGAGCTTCCCTAAGCTTCCAATGACAACTGGGAAAAAGAGGAGAGTGAAAAATTTTAGATCCATAGCTGTCGTTCTTCTCCTATGCACGATTTACAGCAGCATTCTAATATGCGGGGTTCTCTGTAGAGACATATGATTTGGGGAAAGATTTCCTATAAAATGAATTCAAAACTACGAATATTTTTATTTCTTAATATTTAATTTCAAGTATATATTTTGTGTTTTTAAATCTTGAGTGCTCCTTTTCATGATATGGCTTTTTAAGTATATGAATCACTATGGGTCATGTTTACTAATACCAACATACATAGGCCTCACAGCATGATGGTGAGGACCTAACAATATGTGCTATCAAGGAAAAGCATGTTTAGTAAAGAGAAGGTATGTGACTCGTGTCAGTGTCAAGGAAACACTTGGCCCTGAGAATGAGGCTTCAGTGGCATTGTGCTTATTCATGTGCTGTTTCATCACAATGTCAGAGAGATGGTGATTTCAGAATTCATATATATAACTTGTTATATCTGAAGCCTTCCTAAAGAAATATTTAACTGTGCTAACCCCCATTCTATGTCAGGGTTTCATTTATACCACCTAATCACTCTTAAGGGAATAGTCACAGAACTTTAAGATTAATGATGAATGATGTAACCTCTCAAAGTCAATTCGGATTTCTTAAATAGGAATCAATGTTATAATAACTACACAATACTTGATAATATGATTTAACATATAAATTACATATTATATTGATTTTATTCTATAAGATCACATTAAATATATATATATATATATATATATATATATATATATATATATATTTAAGTCATAGTATCTGAATTGACCTTATTAGATACCTTACTACTTTTTCTTAATTTAGAAAAATAAATAGTAACATGTCATTTGAGACTAATGCTAAAGCACATCATGGTTGATGAACAGAATTTCAAGTCTTCAAACCACATGTATGGTAATAGAACACGAAGTCACAAAATGATCTTAAAGGTTTTAAATATGAAAAATATAAGAAGACACATTTGAATAAGAAACAAGTTGGCCACCTTAATTTCTCTGTAGTTTAATACCTCAACTATTAATTTTCCAAATTTATGAAAATCACTCCCAAATGAAAAAAGAAAGGTTTCCTCTATATGGTCAATAGACTAAAAATATTTTTATAGAGATCTACAATACAGATCTGTATTCATTACCTCACCCAGTGAGAGAAAACTCATTAGCACACAGAAATTGCCCTTTTAATGCAGTGAATATGCAGGAAAATGGTGGCTTGTCTTTCTCTGGAACACTCAATATAAAAAAAAAGCATTCACTGAAGGAAGAAGGCAAATGATACGACTTTCTCTAAGATTTCTACAAAGTACACTGAACAGCACACTGATTTCATTATTGCAAACATATGGATCTTCCAAATAATGTGACATCACTGCTTGGAGTGATAGTCATGACCATCTTTCTCATGGCAGTTAGAGGTTGGTGAGGGTCTCAGTCCTCCAGTCTCTGTGGGCAGCTCAACCTAGGTCTCAGGAATCATCGTTTCTCCCTGAGTGTCTCTGTCAACCCAGATTAATTGCTTTTCCATACATGGAGACTCACCCAAACTCAGACCCTGAATCAATTGTTTTACAGTCTTTATTATACAGAATAAAACAGAAAATATACACCCAGCACCTACCAGATTCTGGAGCAGCAGGCTGAAGTGATAGTCATGAAGCCTCTTGCTTGTGTGGGAGACAGGTGGCCAGAGCACAAGATATATAGGTCATTGTTTTGTGATGTCAACTCCCCCTGAAACACAATTAACTCTTCTTGTGCAGTTTCCATGCCAGTGCATGTTCAGACACTAGAGATGACTGCAAGAAATAAATAAGAAAACAAACAAGTTCTTTCTGGATCCCAATTCCCAGACACAATTAGCAGTTTCTGTGGACATCTCTATGCACAAAGAGTTGAAGTGCTTTGCAGAATTCTTTGTCACCAACTACAGGTGCACTGTCCTTTAATCTGCAAGAAGAACACTTTGGTGTCTGAAAGAAGAAAACTCAGTGAAGCCTGTGTATTTTCCCTAATTGTTACTGATACACAAATATATGTACATATGTGTGTTTCCATAAAGATATTGATTTAAAATACATAAACATGGAAATTATATATCAATATAGGCATATAATTATACCACTAGGATATATATATGTTAAACAGTTAAATATGATATCAGTCATTTTAAAAAATGTAACAAAGGCAACATCCTGATGGTCCCTAATTACCGTGATTTAAAGTATGCTCCTAGAACTTCCTACCACCAGACAGGCGATCTACCCAGTGCACCCCAGACCCTAGTCGCTGGTGCCAACATTCTGCTTTTCTGAGGGAACCTGAATTATATCCTATGTACACATAAGATCCTGTGGTAATTCTTTCTTTGCACCTGGATAATTTGTTGTAATATATAATTGTTTCTGTTTATGTATCTTTTTCACATTTATAGTCTCTCATTTTTTAAGACAGAGTGGGTTGAGTGTTTGTTTTTGAGACAGGCTTTCACTACGAATTTAGTGCTCCCATTGAATTCTTGATGTGGCACAGTCTCGCCTTCAACTCATGGTGAATCCTGCATCAGCCTTCTAATTGATGGAATTGCAGGCATGCTCCAACACACCAGGACAGATGGAATAATTTTTCAATGTTCTGTCATATTACATTTTCTACATTCATTCATCCATAGATGGTCACTTGATTAGATTATGAATCCTAAGCTGTGTGAACAATGTTACCACAATCAGAGAAGTGTATCTATCACTTGAGCATACTGATTTACTATCCGCTGAATATATGCTCAACAGCCTTGACAGTCTAAATGTAGTTTTATTTTTAATATCTTCAGTAATCTCCCTCCTGATTTTCACAGTGGCAATACCAATTTATAGTCCCATCAATAATGTCTGATTAATCACATTTTGCTGAACCCCAGTCACTGCAAGAGCCATTCAAAGAGGTGGGATGTGATATCTCACTGAGGTTGAATTTACATGTCCTAATGATTTAGCACTTTGAACACTTTTTCATATACCAGTTGATCACTTTTTCTTCTGATA
>PVJX010047060.1:0-12044 GCA_004027295.1 Dolichotis patagonum | reverse complement strand
ACCAATTAGAAATTAATTTGCTTTCTTAAAACTGTACTCTTTTTGTTCCAATTACCTTTCACTAATTCTAGAACACTTGTACTAGGCTTTCACTTTTAGTTTTATATATCATTTCCAATTGTTTGTAGTGATAAAATTTATCAACATATTATTTTATGGTCATATCTTGCCTCAGACTTTTCTTTGTAAAAAACTAAGATTTCCATTAAATTATCTTTTAATATCCCTTTTGTCTAAAAATAGTTGCATTATTGTAATATATTTTAACATACTCATACAGATTCAAAGATGAAAATCTAAAATATTTCCAAAATATAAAATTGAAATATTATGCTTCAAAACCACTATTTCTTTACCATTAATTATAGGCTGTTACATTTACCTTAAGGAATGAAATGTTTTTACCATGAGTATTATATTATTCTAAGAAATTTTATTCCATCACTTTACTGCTTTTTATCCCATGAATAATTGAAATTTAATTGCACTGGACTTCATACAACAAAGGCATTTAATCTGCAACTGAATCCCGAGACCCTTCAGATACATTCCACAAACTTATTTTAAATGTTTATTTTCTTTCCTAAAAATTTAGGTACTTGTTAAAAGAGTTATGAAATAAAAAACAACAAATTATTTTTCTCTAGGATTTCTTTTTCTTTTATGGGCAACATACTTGTTATTTTATTCATGGAAAATGGAATATTATTTTCTATATTAAATATAATAAACATCATACATAAAAGTAAACTAATGCTTAGCTTTTCATAGTATTTGTTTTGCACTGTTGAAATCTGGGTTGATTATTCTTGATTTTATTTGACAAACTTTAAATCTGGGTAGGATATATTCAGTCCTTTAAAATTTGTTGAACGCATCCTGTGTTCCTGTCAGTGTGCTAGCTATATAGTGGAAAATACAAATAAGCTGGGCCACAGGGACGTGAAACCACTGTTTACAGAAATACCCATCCAACTATATGCTCTGATGTGGATTACAAGAAATTAAATTATAAGAAAGTGTGGATATGTCCAAAGCAAGGATGAAAAGCATGCGAACCTGAGATGGGAAGGAACATGTGGGTTGAAAGTTTTAATACGTAGGTACATCTTGCAAGGAATAAACAGTTGAGAGCAGGGAGCTAAAGCTAGTCTCAGTCTTGTGCTTATGTTGTAGAAACTTTATGTGTATACTTGTGGACGTGTCAAGACAGCAATGATACTTTTAAAGGAAAACATGCAGTATCTCTCTGTTTATTGATATGTTTATTAGTAGCCAATAACACTTGCTTTTGTGTGTGAAACCGACTGATGGAACAAGAATTTAGGAAAGAAACCAGTAGGTTAATTTCTGGACAGGAGTTAATATAGAATAGTAAAGAGAGTAGCAAAGTATCATCGGCCTAGTTTTGCATAATAATTCAAAGATAGTATTTCCTTGTGCCCTATAATGTGTTACAGAATCAGAACAGCACCTGAGACCTACTTGAAATAAACATATATGTAACAACTAAAAGAAGGAACTGCAGACAAGTAGCCATGGTTTTCTTTATATAAGACTTTGGCCTTAACAAATTCAACCTCATTGAAGAGATTTTTTATTATGCACATTAATAAAACCAAATGAATGAAATGATTGATAAGGTTTTATTTACCTGTAAGAGCCACTGTTTCAAAATAAATGATAGTTTTCTTAAAACCTGTCAACGTGTGATAGACTCCACAGGACATGGAGATCACATTAATGAATCAGTCCCAGTGACTGGTAAGATGAACAGGATAACAGAGGTAGCCTTGAGACAAACACTTAGGTTGCCAAGCATAGAGGATGGCGGTGAAAGAAGAGAACAGATGAACATGACTTAGGTCAATTTAGGGACTCCAAAGACCTCAAAATCATAGTTGCTACTAGCAGAACATAAGACACGCAAATATTGGTTACAGGAACCCTCCAAGGTAGTGAGAAATAACCACAATTCTAGGACACTGGAGGGCTGGAGCAGGAAGATCACCAGTTGCAGCCCGTGCCACCTTCAGCATAGTGGACTTTTCGAAAACCTCCCCCTCCAAAGGTGGCTAAATAGCATCCAAGAACAAACCAAGCAGAATAAACATTGGGGAACCCAGCACAAGTTCAGGGATCATACAACACAGGCCACAGAGTCCAGTTCTGCTAAAAGGTCAAAGGAGCGTATCACTCCCATGTGTATGGGGATGCAGGGAAGGATGTCTCGGTGGCAAATGACATGGAACACTCAGGGCAGCTTTGGTGACAGAGAGCACACATTGCCAATTCTCAAACCTCATCTGGAATCTGAGAATTATAAAAGAAATTGATAGAAGGAAATATTTCGGAGGCATATTTCGCAAGATTTTGTACCTACTGCAATGAGATGTTAGCTCGCAGGGCTGTCGGAGGCTGAGAGACAGGTTCTGATATTACTGAGGGGCTAGCTAAGAAGTAAGAAGAGCCACGTCTAGGGACAAGGCTGACAAAGTCAAGTTTGGACCAGCGTCATCCAGGGTGCTCAGGGCCTTGCAGATAGACGGATCAAGAGAGGTGCAGGACGTGAGAAGAGATGCAGGCCAAGAACAGGCTTTCACTCACGCATAAAGCTGTGAATAGAGACGCAGCAAAACGCACAGACTGCTGTTTCAACACAGAATTCCAAAGAACACAGAGCTGTATCGGAAAAGAGACCAAGATAGATGCACAATGAGTTCAAGATGAAATCCAATAGGGTAGTAGAGAGACACCAAATAGAAATAAAATAATTGTAGTCAAGAAGAAGAGAGACTTGAGGAAAGAAGTAAACCACAATTATGATGCTTGAGTGAAAATAAATACAAGAATTATAACAGTTGAATTTCTACCTTCAGGTTATTTTCACCAGAACCGCATGAGTGTTGTTCAGGAGCAGGACCATATTAAGAGGATCAGCTAGTGAAAGGGAAGGATTCCAAGTAAACAGAAACTCAGGGCTATTGGCCTTCTGTTTTTGTTTTTTTACAGCTCTTCATATTTAGCCCTTTTAACCCAGGATATCTGAAAGCATGTATTTCTCAGCACGCTCATATCTCAAATTCTTGTCATCTGCCTTAAAAACTTTCACGATGTTTATATTGGCTTGTATCTTCTTGCTAGCTATTCAGCTAAACCAGGTTAAATTAGCTTAACATGCGAATGAAGTTGTTACCTTGCATATCTGAAGAATGGAACAGGCTTGAGGCATATGTAGAATCAGACACAAATGATGTGATTAGGATTCCAACCAATCCCCTACAGCGAAGAGCTCAAAACACATGCAAGGAACAAACGTGCCAAGATTTACAGGCAGCAGTTCAAGCAGTTTATGCTTTTCACTGTTAAAAATCAGTTTTCCTTCCTTGAAGCTTGGTAAGGAGGGATTTTAACTGATTGCAAATTATTATGTCAAGGTTTATTTTTTTTAAAGACCCTCCCATTTTCTACATAGGAGTTTCTCTTAATTGTTAATCTAAGCCTTTTGGTTGGAAACAATTGAGATTAATTAGATAAAAATAAAAGAATATGTGACCAAAGTTTCATTCATTTTATTGAGGAAATATTTGTACTCTCTATACATTCTTTTACTGAGCTATTGTCATGTCTGTATCTAATCACAGCTAAATGCTACCAAGCAATAAGTGCTGAGGAAATGGCTGAATTATCATGGTGAGTTAGGTCAGTTCTGCCGGGAGGTCGCCTTCCCTCTCTGTCCGGTCCACTATGGCAGTCTCAGGCTGTACGTAGCCACTACGCACATGCAGTTGAGGAACTGAATGCTTACCTTTTATTATTTTAAATAGTTACTCCTAGCTATCAACAGTCTTACTGGACAGCACATGACTAAACTAATCAGGGAGAAAATCTAGCCCAATTTGCAGAGTAAATAGAAAAGTATGCATCTGTGAAGGTCACATACATAAATAGTCATACAGCGTGAGATTAAACGCTATGGATGAAAAGTCTAGTTCTAACAAGGAACAGAGACAAAAAGGCCAGGAGAGTGAATCATTCTCTTTCACTTGGTGAATATGTGCACTGTTTTTGTTCATTTTATTTATATGTTCTTGTGCCAAAGGCATAGTTTAGTAAACTTCTATTTCATTATTTTATTCATTATGCTCCAAGATGTTTTAAATATAACTCCTTTTATTTTAAATAAACAGAAATTCAGAATAATTGGAGTGTACTCTCTTGTGTAATTTATTTGCTCTTATTTTGAACAAGGGAATTTTACCTGTAAGGCTATATATATATATAAAATGATTCATAAACTTGTTCTGAGACATCTTCGCTGCTTGGTAATTGCTTGTTCAGTTCATTAGCTACTTTACATGCATGGATTCTTTGTGCAGTTACATCAAAATTATGAGAAGTATTAAACACGTTTATAGTATTCACTGTAGTATAAAGTATTTTTAATTAAAATAGAAGACACATGAGCATAAAGGAAATGCTATAAGAAAGATGTATGTCTTTTGCCTGAAATTACATTCTCTCCCACATGTGACTGTTGTTAATTTATGCTGGAGTTGTTTTTCTTCTTAGTCTGGGGGTGGCCATTATTACCCCTCTTCATTGAACCCTGTTATTGTTGTTCCATTGAATTAAATTGACCATGAAGAGTTTTACTATTTTAATAAAAATGTAGAGAAAGAAGAGTAGCCTAATATCTAATTATGCACCGATTATTGGCACTATGTCCAGTAAATATTTATGTGTTTCAGTAGGAGAAGCATCAATAGGAGATACAGGTCTGGAGGATGATTGAATCCAGAAAGCTGTTTAATTTTTCTATTCTGTGCTTTCCAGCTGTAGATTCATGTCTATAAGAAATGTGGAAAACAGGAAGATAAATGTATGCTGACTTTGAGTTAATATCTTTAAAACAAACTTTGATGGGAGATGTAGGGCATGTCAAGAAGGTACACATCTCTACCTTCTATTCTATAAGAATCAAGGGAAGCATTTTAAAAACTGTCATACCTGGATGAGAATCAGATCAGTGAATCAGGCCATCTAAAAGTACACGTCTGATATTAATATTTTTATTGCTATTGAAATGACCCTGAGTATGTCTGTAATTCTGAGAACTACTAGTGTTTGTATTCACTTTACCACACTTGTAGTAAACTACAAAAGAATGTCCTGAGAAAAGTGACACAGTGCCTGGGAAACAGTTCTACTTTTTTAAAATAACTGACAGCTTGAAAATAATGATCCTCTTGTTACAGGATATATGCCCTTAAGTTGTTTGTGTAATTCCATGCAATGCTGAAGCCTCTTAAAATTTCTAAATGAAAGTGCTCCTCCAATTTTAAAAACATATAAGTAAGTGAAAGCATAGTTTTCACTACATAAATATTTTAGGTCATCTTTATTATTTTATTATGATTCACTTTATGGGTGCAATACATGTATATAATGGGAAAATTAAAAACTATAGACCAATAGTAACTAAACTGACATTTGTGTTTTCCTTATCTTTTCACTTTCCAATCCTGTTCTTGCAAAAAATAAACTATAGGGCTGAAGATTTAACTCAGTGGCGTAAGCGCCTGCCTGGCAAGTACGAGGTCGTGAGTTTGATCCCTGGTACCAAAATAAATAAATAAATAAATAAATAAGCTATAATGGGAGGGTATGCAATTTAACATATATATATATATATATATATATATATATATATATATGATAAACATATACATATATGTGTACTAACCATATATCATTTTTATTCATATATTATCACTAATTATTCTCTTGACTGTGTTTGTAATACAAATCAAGCATCCCTCAACAGAATTATTGTCTGAAAAGTTCAAATATCTGAAACATCTTGAACATCAAGCTGACATCAGAAATGAAAAACTATTTCATGTGACAGATTGAGGGCCAAAGGTGGAGATGCTAACAACATAGAATGACCTCCATGCTGTGTCCATAAGGTATACATTAAACATAAGTGAAGCTGCTGTTTAGACTTGGAACTCCTCCCTAAGATTATTCATGACATACACAGAAATATCACAAATCAGAAATAAAATCAAAATCCAAAATATTTGTGAGTCCAAGCATTACAGAGAATGGGTATTTAATGTACATATGGTAGACACTGACGTACATTCTTGGTCTCAATAAATATTTATATGTTTAAAATTTCTTTCCACTTTATGAAAGAAATAATAGAGTATCCTACCTTTGCTTCAAAAGCCATACAAACAAATATGTCTGGCCTACTTTTTAAAAATGTTTTTACAAATTTTTTGCCTCAGAAAGTCACAATTTTGGCAAAGATATATGGATAGCTGTTGAATTTTCTGTTTGATTGCTGTTAGATCATTTTCTATAATTTTGCATTAACTTTAATATTTTGGAATCACATTTTAGCCCATCCTATATGACACCTGGAAATTTTTTAATGTAAAACTAAGCAACTGCATGAGTCGAGTTAAAATGTTTCACAGCAGAAAGCTTTCTTCACGTTTTTGAATGTAATTTCTTTTGTCGCTGTGTGCTAAACATCATGGTTTTATATACACATTTTTGAGATATTTACTGAAAGATATTTCATGTTAAGAGAAAACCACCCAAAATTACATTGCTGGAGTGCTTAAACTTTTGTTCACAAATACCTGAGGCGAGTTATGTCAAGAATTTGTCTTCTATACCCACAGAGCATTTGTATGCCTTCTTTTGAGAAATGTCTATTTAGATCTGTTGCATATTTAACTCATTTTTTTGTTGTTGTTGAATTCCTGGGTTACTATTATGCATATATGAGTTTTCAAATATTGGTTCCCATTCTTTATATTCTTAACTTACTCTTTTTAAATTGTTTTTGTTTCTGCGTTTTGAGATAGGGTCTTGCTATGGAGTTTAAGTTGGCTTTCACCTCACTATGTAACCCAAGCTGGCCTTGAATTCACAGCAATACTCCTGATATGTTAGAATTTTTCCATCAAATGATATTATCATGTATCCTTTGTTTCTTATATTAGTGATATGCATTACATTGATTTTTTTAAAAAATCAAGCTAAGCTTGCATACCTAGACTAAATTCCACATAATGTTTTTATACATTGATGAATTGATTGGCTAATATTTTTAGAATTATTTAATTCAATTTCATGTTTTTGTTTTTGTTCCTGGTAATGTCCTTATCTGATTTTTTAGTTCAAATTAATATTGACTTAAATAACTGTTTAACAAACAATCCTTCTGCTAAATTCTGGAAGGTATTTTATAAAGCCAAAATTAATTATTTAAATATTTGGACCAGATTATCTAGTGAAAATATGTGATGCAATACTATATAAGTATATATACTATATAATGAATATTACTTTTTTGTTAACTGTAGATGAGGATTCAGATTGTATCCTTTGCTGTGGAATCTTGTACTTTTTAGAAAATCGTATATTTTAACTTACTGAATATATGAACATCAAATTTTGCATAACACTTGCATGATCTTTTTTAACAGGGTGGAGCATTTGTAGTGTTGTATGTTAGATCATCTGTGATAATGGTGATTTTTTGGTTTTTATGTTAAAATACTTTCCTTTTCCTTTTTCTTGTCACTGATACTTTTGTTCAGAAATTTTTCTCTCAGTTTTCCTGAGGGAGGGTTTTATTGTTCTTTCCTCAAGTCGAGTAATTCTATTCTCAGTCATCTTTCTTCTCCTTAGAAAATTATCAGGCAGTATTTCTGTGGTTGTTTCATTGGTTTTGTATTTGATAATTTCCATTTGGTTATTTTTATAAATTATTTTGCTCTTCTGAGATATTACACTATTATTCAGTGAAATCTGACATTTATCAATAAAATATATTTATAAATTTATTTTAAATATTTTATCAACTAATTTCAATGTTTGAGTCCTCGAGGTGTTGGCATCCCAGTACTGTCCGTTCCCTTGTTAGTTGTAATTGTTTTGGTTTTTAGTGAAAGCGGTGATATTTTACTAGTTCCTCTGAAAAGTTCTCATTCACAAAGGATTCATAGTTCATTGTAGAAGTCATACTTAACAATCAAAACTTAATTGAGGATTAGCCTCTGGGTATTGACTCCTTCATTTATTTATTTATTTTGGACCGCAGAAGCACTCTATCCAAATCCCACATCAGTTTATGGTTCATTTGGCAGTAACATTTCAGTATCAATGCAGTTGCATTTTGGTTTGCTTTGTCCATATGGAGCTACACAGTTTCCAGTTCATTCCAAGTAATGCTACCTAAATTAGCTGCATTTTTCTATGACAAATTCTAGCCATCTTGGTGAACAAATCATGCATGACATACAGCTTCCCTGGTGCCCTTAGATGTAACTTTGTTCTTAAAGCAGTAAAGTTAAGGAGGATCAGGACACACTATTTCTCTCCAGCTAAGTATTTATGTCTCTCAGTAGTTCTTGGTAAGCAACTGCAAAATTCAAAATCTATAAGCACAATGTTTCTATTGCATGGTGATGCTTGTTGGTGTTCCTGAGTGAGGCCCTTGCTAGAGTTGTTACCTCGGCTAATATTTTCTGAAGGATGACTGAATGATATGGAATAAGAATGGGCTTAATTAGGTTACATCCTATTACCTGGATGAGGATCAAGAAATACCAGGGGATTTACCAGGAAATACCTTCCTTTGAGCCAGGGAATATAAGACATAAACCCAGGTTATAAACAAACCCTCTGTCTTTTGCCTGTCTGTCAGAATTCCTGTATATGTTCCTTGCTGTAGTCATGGTTTATATTGTGTTGTCCAAAAGGAAGAGGGGAAATGAATTTATTCCATCTTACCTGACTAGATCTGGTATACATGTGGCATGATAAATTGCCTATTTATCAGTTAATGTGAAGTCTTTATTTATCAATATATATTTACAAAGGGTAAATTTCTAGCCAGGAGTGGTGGCACATGCCTGTAAATTCAACACAGGAGAGACTGAGGCAGGAAGATCACCTAGAGTTTGAGGACAGCCTGGGCAACATACCAGAACTCTGCCTCAAAAAAACCAACAAAAATGCGAAAAAAACTGAAGATGGAGATCTACCAATATATGTCATGCATGCCTTAAAAAAATAAGTGATACTAATATATGCTATTAAACCTAGGTAATTTATAGTTTGCTTTAGCCAGGATTCTCCGGAAAGATATAAGCAGTAGGAAATTTACAAAGAAAGAAAAAATAAGGGATAAGAGAAAACAGAGGAGGGGTGAGGAGAGGAGAGGGAAGAGGAGAAGAGGGCAGAGGAGGGATGAGAAAAGGAGAGGAGAAGAATAGATTTTGGATGTATGTAAATTGGCACACACGAATACAGAGTATAAGAAATCCCCTGCTTTGCTGTCTGCCAAGTTGTAATACCAATAAGCTCAAGTAGAAAGGCCTAGACCTTAAAAGCATTTTCATCTGCTGGTAGGTGAAAACAGATGTTCCTCCTCAGGCAGGGAGAAACAGTTCATCCTTGCCCCACATTTTGGTTCTTTTGGGGGCATGCATTAGATGATGCTACCGTGCATTGGTGAGAATAGATCTTCTGCACCCTAATATTGTTTCCAAAGTTAGTTTCTCCTGGAAATACACTCAGAAACACACAAAGAAGGAGTGTAATTGAGGATGTCTAGTTATTGAGACAACCTTTAAACCAGAATGACAAATAAATTTAACCAGTTATTATGTGGGTCGGTATGTCTCATGATTCAGTGCAGTATATAGAACCCTTTCACAGGGAAATTTATGGAGTTGCAGCTAGATCTTGATAATTCTGCTTGGATACAGAGAGAGGAGAGTGAGTTTATACATAAACAATAAATTATATTTCACGAGGATAAATGTTGGATTCCTAGCTACTTCTCCAGTCATATCATCTAGGAACCCCTTTCAGATATGAGGAATTTGCTTAAGAAATCTATTGTTTCCCAATTAACAGTTTGCTGTCCACAAATACATAGATTTTCCTGTTCATTTCTTCCTAGAATTTATGACTGAGTTTTATCTCCTTCCAGAATGTATTCAGTGTGGAATCAGTTTGTCCAACATTCTTCCTAACCATGTTTGCAGGCCGTTTATTCAGGGATAAAATACCACTGCTTTTCAATTGCTCTCATCTCTGTCTTCCAAAGAGCTAAATTGAAGACAATTATGAATGTGTCTTTAATTTTAAATTTCACTCACTAAGCATTGTATCTTTCTCTTACTAGTAAGAACCAACCTCACATTGAATTCAATCCTGCCAAGAAACTTTAGCAGCTTAAAACTTCTTCTTTCTTCTTCTCTTCTTTTCTTCTTCTTCTTCCTTTTCCTCCTCCTCTTCCTCCTCCTCCTCCTTGTCTTTCTCTTCCTCCTCTTCTTCCTCCTCCTCTTCTTCCTCCTCTTCCTCCTCCTCCTCTTCTTCCTCCTCCTCTTCTTCCTCTTCTTCCTCCTCCTCCTCCTCCTCTTCTTCTTCTTCTTCTTCTTCTTCTTCTTCTTCTTCTTCTTCTTCTTCTTCTTCTTCTTCTTCTTCTTCTTCTTCTTTTTCTTTTTCTTCTTCAGCACTGAAGATTGAAGATTGAACTCATGACCTCATACTTTAAGGCAAGCTCTGTGCTACTGATCTAAACCCCCAGCCTAAAACTTGTTTAATAATTATATTCCATATACTAAAGTTAGAAAATAAAAATAACTAAATAATATTTTTTTAGATTTAGGCATCAAGTGTATTCCACCAGGATATATTCATAAAATTCAGATATATTACCACATACTCATGTCATTAAAAAAGCACTTATAAATTTTAAATTCTTTAACATTCTCCCCAAAAGTAGATTTTTGCAGGACACCACAAAATAAGTGAAGATACAGCAACACTGAAAAAGTGTTGGAAATATCTTGCTCAATTTTTTAGAGTATTGACTTTGCTTCAGCCAATGTAAATGAAGAAGTAAATCTATTTCTTTTCTTCCTGCTTCTGCCACATTTCTGGTGAGAATTTGATTCACATTTGCAGTTTGAAATCGAAAATAAAAATAGATCACTGTTTGGTTTCCGCTGTGTCAGATAATTACTATCAAAATTCTGTAACTGAAAGCCAGTTGGAAGTGGACCTGCGTTTTTGTTCCTGTGAAATAAAAATTCTGTTATTGTGCAACTACAGAATTAGACCAATAGTGCTGGAAGTTACCTTTTCACTTAGTAATCCTGAGGAGTTCATCCAGTTACAAGGACAGCGAAGCAGTTCAAAGAGAGATAGTGCTAGAAAGTTAACAGGTCTGACTCTGTATGCAGTACATTTCTGTTATAACTATGAAAATAAAAAAAGTCCAGGATGTACTAAAAGAAATTTTGGGCAGGGTATTTAGCTCAATGGTTCAAGGACTTACTTGGTAAGTGCAAAGTCATGAGTTCGATCCCCGGTTCAAAGAAAGAAAGACAGAAAGAAAGACAGAAAGAAAGAAAAACAGAAAGAAAGACAGAAAGACAGAAAGAAAGAAAGAAAGAAAGAAAGAAAGAAAGAAAGAAAGAAAGAAGAAAGAAAAATGTTCCCATTTTCTCATACTAAGAATTACACTGTACAGTTCTGTGGATGTGTGTGCATATATTTGAAAGAACAGGCAGTTTATTAAGCTTCCTGTGGGCCCACAAATCTCTGTAGAGTGAGTACATGATTCGTGATTTAAACATAGAATTTTGCATATATTAGTATTTGCTACAATATGTAGTGTCACTCTCATTTCTAAGGAGACTGGCTCTATATAAAAATGCTGTTGGTTGATGATTTAGAAATTTAAACCTCCAACACAAAACAACTTTCTGAAGTCAGAGTCCTCTGTGTAACATAAACTTAATATTTACTTCTAAAGGCTTTGCTGATGTCTCAAAATTAACCTACACTGAGTTACACTGCAAGTCTCAGACACAGTTTTCCTGCTGTCTTCTCTTTTGAGTAATTACACCACCATCCACTCAGTCAGTCAATGAACGCACCTAAGAATCCCTCCTGAACTGCTTTTCACACCAGCCTTTATCTAAACCCAGTATGCCAGG
>PVJX010047059.1:0-12034 GCA_004027295.1 Dolichotis patagonum | reverse complement strand
TCCATTTTCTGAGGTTCTCTTCAATTTCCTTTTTCAAGGTATTATAATTTTCCCTGTATAACTCTTTTACATCTGCCGTGAGATTAATTCCTAAGTATTTCATTTGTTTGGATGCTAGTGTAAAGGGTGTAGTTTCTCTTATTGCTCTCTCAGTACTTTTGTTGTTAGTGTATAGAAATGCTATTGATTTTTGTGTATTTACTTTGTATCCGGCTACCTTGCTGAATTTGTTAATTATATCTAAGAGTCTTTCAATAGAGTTTTGGGGGTCTTCTATGTAAAGTAATATGTCATCTGCAAATAATGATAATTTAACTGCCTCTTTTCCTATCTTTACTCCTTTTATTTCTGTTTCTTGTCTTATTGCTCTGGCTAGTATTTCCAGTACTATGTTGAATAGCAGTGGTGATAATGGACATCCTTGTCTTGTGCCTGATTTTAAGGTAAAGGCTTTCAGTTTTTGACCATTCAATATGATGCTGGCTGTTGGTTTGTCATAAATAGCATTTACCATATTGAGATAAAGACCCTCTATTCCAATTCTCTATAAGGTTATTATCATGAATGAGTGTTGGACTTTATCAAATGCTTTTTCTGCATCTATACAGATGATCATGTTGTTCTTCCTTTTGGCTCTATTGATATGGTGGATTACATTTATTGTTTTGCGTGTGTTGAACCATCCCTGCATTCCTGGGATAAACCCCACTTTGTCATGGTGTATAATCTTCTTGATGATTTGCTGCATCCTGTTTGCCAATATTTTATTGAGAATTTTTGCATCTATGTTCATCAGGGAGATTGGCCTATAGTTCTCTTTTTTCGTTGAGTCTTTCTCTGGTTTTGGTACTAGAGTGATATTTGCTTCCAAGATGATTTAGGAAGAATTTCTTCTCTTTCAAATTCATTTAAGAGTTTCAGGAGTGTTGGAGTTAAGTCTTCTTTGTATTTCTTGTACAATTCTGTAGTGAATCCATCTGGGCCTGGACTCTACTTTGTATGCAAGGACTTAATTAAATTTTCAATTTCAGTAATAGAAATTGGGTTACTCAGCAGTTTTACATCTTCCTGATCCAGCTTTGGTAGTTCATATGTATCTAGGAATTTGTCTATGTCTTCAGTGTTATCGAATCTATGAGAGTAGAGGATTTCAAAGTAGGTGTTGATGATCTTCTGTATTTCCACTGAGTCTGTAGTAATTTCACGTTTTTCATTTCTTACTGAATGAATTTGAGTTTTTCTTCCCTTTTTTTAATAAGGTTGGCCAGGGTCTTATCAATTTTATTTATTCTTTCAAAGAATCAACTCTTTTATTAATTGATCCTTTGTACTGTTTTCTTAGTCTCTATTCCATTAATTTCTGCTCTAATCTTTATAATTTCCCCCCTCTTTGACTTTGGGCTTGGCTTGCTCTTCTTTTTCTAGATGTTTGAGTTGCAGCATTAGGTTGTTTATTTGTGTTCGTTCTGTCTTCCTGATGTGGGAACTCAATGCAATAAATTTTCCTCTCAGGACTGCTTTCATGCATCCCACATAATCTGGTAAGTTGTGTCTGTATTTTCATTTAGTTGTAGATATTGTTTAATTTCTTCATTAATTTCCTCTGTGCACCCACTGATTACTCAATAGTGTATTATTCAGTTTCCATGTGTTTGTAGTTTTTTTGCAATTTCTTTATCATTAATTTCTCGATTCATAGCACTGTGATCTGAAAACATGCATGGGATAATTTCAATTCTTTTGCATTTACTTAAATATGTTCTGTGGGCTAGTATATGGCCTATTTTAGAGAATGTCCCATGTACTGCTGAGAATAAGGTGTATTCTGATGTTGTTGGGTGGAACACTCTGTATACATCTATCAAGCGCATTTGTTTACAGGTGTGATTCAGTTCTGTTATGTCTTTGCTGATTTTCTGTCTAGTTAATCTGTCCCTTTGGGTCAATGGTGTGTCAAAGTCTCCTGTTATAATTGTATTATTGCTTATTTGTTTTTTCATTTCTGTTAGTATTTGCTTTATATAGCTGGGTGTTCTGGAATTTGGTGCATATATATTTAAGATCGTTATCTCTTCCTCTTGAAGTTTTCCCCTACCTAGTATGTAGTGACCTTCTTTGTCTCTTTGGGTCATTCTTGGTTCGAAATTGACATTGTCTGCAAACAGGATTGCCACTCCTGCTTTTTTTTGGTTTCCTGTTGCATGTAGTATTATTTTCCATCCCTTGACTTTCAGTCTATGAGTGTCCTTTTGGGTTAGATGGGTTTCTTGTAGACAGCCTATGGTTGGATGTTGTATCTTGATCCATTCTGCCAGTCTGTTTCTTTTGATTGGTCTGTTGAGGCCATTTACATTAATGGTTGTAACTGTTATATATTGGTTTATTGTTGACATGTTATCTTTCTGCTGTTGTGTCTTTAGCTTTCCATTCTGTTTAATTGTCTGCCTTGCTTGGTGATTTTATTCCATGTGTATGTAGAATGTCTTTCAGTATTCTTTGTAGGGTTGGTTTGGTGTTCATGAAGTTCTTCAGCTATTCTTTGTCATGGAAGTATCTTATTTCTCCATCCATTTTGAAGAACAGTTTTGCAGGGTATGTCAGTCTGGGTTGGAAGTGGTTTTCCTTTAGGATCTGAAATACTTCACTCCATGCTCTTCTTGATTTCATTGTTTGTGTTGAGAAGTCTGCCATGATTTTCATAGGTTTTCCTTTATAGGTGATCTCTCTTTTCTCTCTAACAGTTTTTAGTATTCTATTCTTATGTTGGATTTCTGGGATGGTGATTATTATGTGTCTGGGTGTAGTTTTATTTTGGTTATGGCTGTTTGGAGTTCTATATGCTTCACTTATCCAGATGTCAGTTTCTCTTCTGATGTTTTGGAAGATTTCAGCTATTACTTCTGTAAATATCCTCTTGATATCATTTGGGCTGTCCCCTTCTTTTTCATTTATCCCTATTAGTCTTATGTTATTTTTCTGTGCATCATCTTGCAGGTGTTGAATTGTTATTTCCTGATTCTTTGTTATTTTTAAAAGATCTTATCTTTCCTGCTCACTGGCTGCAATCTTATCTTCGAGGTCTGAAATTTCAACTTCACTTTCATTGAGATGGTTTTTACAGCTTTCAATAGAATTTTTGATTTCCTATATATCTCTTTGAATCTGCTTTATGCATTCTGTTTGTTTCTTATATTGTTCTTTGAGGGATTCTATCTGTTTGCTTTGTTCCTCTAATTTTTTAGCTGTGTTTTCACTAGATGTGTTCACTATTTCTTTCTCTATTTTTATCAATTTTTCTTTTACCTAGGCAAGTATTTCTGATTTGAATTCCTCCATAGCTTTCCTGATTTGCATATTTATTTCATTTGATATCATTTCAGACATTTCAGGTGTATGGCTTCTTTTTTCTTCTATGTACATGGCTTCTAAGCTTTCTTGGGGAGGGATAGGGCTTTGAGACTGCCTTTTGGTCTTTCCTTTTTCATTTTTCTATATTTCCTTACTTTGAGCAGTGTTCCAAAGCTCTCTCTGCATGTGTGGTGAATTACCTCTTGCACCCTCAGTTCCTGGAGCAGCAGTGCCTCCCCCACAGGCTCTTGGCCTTGTCACAGGGTCCTAACTCCCCTCTGTGAGCTCCTGGCTCCCTGATTTGTAAGGGGAATGCTGGGTGTGGTCAGCCTGGAGCCTGTGGAATCTCAGGCAGGCCAGGCCACTGTGCTTTGTCCCAGGCAGGGCTCCAGGGGGTTCCCTGTGAGAGAAGGGTGGGCCTACAGGTCCCAAAGTGTCATCCCAAAATGCTGGTTTCTGCAAGGTTCCTGGTCCCAAACAGACCTGGCCACGATGCCAGTCTCCACAGTATCCCCAATCCAAACAGCCCAGGCCACTCTGCAGGTCCAAGAGGTTCGGGTCCCAAAGAGACAGGCCATGATGCTGGTCTCTGGGAGACTTTCTGGGTGTGAAGTGCAGGACTATGGGCCCAAACAGACCTGGCCCAGATGCCGGTCTCCAGGCAGTTCCCTGTGGATGAAGGGCAGGCCTACCAGTCCCAGACAGTCACACCAAGATGCAGGTCTGCGCAGACTTTCAATCCAAACAGCCCGGGGCACTCTGCGGGTCCCAGAGGTTCGTGTCCCAAACAGACAGGCTGCGATGCTGGTCTCTGGGAGACTTCCTGGGGGTGAAGGGCGGGGCTATGGGCCCAAACAGACCTGGCCCAGATGCAGGTCTCAGGGCAGTTCCCTGTGGATGAAGGGCAGGCCTACCAGTCCCAAACAGTCACACCGAGATGCAGGTCTGCGCAGACTTTCAATTCAAACAAACAACCCAGGCCACTCTGCGGGTCCCAGAGGTTTGGGTCCCAAACAGAAAAATCAAAATTTAAAAAAAAAATTTTTTTTTTGGTACCAGGAATTGAATTCATGACCTCAAACCTGCCAGGTAGGCACTGTGGTGCTGAGTTATATCCTGGGCCCTCATAATCAAATTTAAACTATCTTGTTATTTTTCATCTAGACTTAGACATTTCTGTATTATCAGACACAGATGTAAATTATACAGTATTTTATAAAAGTGTTATTTGCCCATACTTTTCTGTTCAAATTGCATTAAACTTACACAAATTGAAGTGCGATTTGAAATATGAATACCAGAAACAAACTTATTGGCCTAATTACCTCTGACACAGTCAATTATTAAGGGAAAAAAAACACCTAAGTTAATTGACATAAGTCCATCAATCAGCAGTTTTCTAGTCACAAATACATTAATTTTATTATATATCATCTGTTGGTATATATTTAAATCTTTTTCAAATGCTTTGCAATACAAAACACATTATGTTTGTAAATATTAGCTTTGCAGCCATCCAATTTGATTCACTTATGAAAGTAATGTACTGTACAATATAAAACTTCAAAATACAATGTAAAAGGAAGGACAATTATTTTTCTTTAAAGAAATCAAAATTATCTCTTATAAAGAAAAAGAAAAAAATTTAAAATAGTCAAATACCAAACAATACGGAATGAAGATAAAGCTATGAAGAACGCAAGTCACTGGTGGTAAAATGGCCTGTCCTAGAGAAATTGTCTTGCCATCTTCGCTAATAGTGAGTAATTTTGAACTAGCCACAATTCAAATGCTAACAAAATAATGAGATTACTGTCCTAATATTCAAAATTTTGACATATTACCTGTAAAGTAGTAAAGTGGTTTTCCTTAATTTCCTCCTTTGAAGTGACAGTATTTATGAATCATGCACTAATGTAACTAAATTGCTATACACTTAAAACCACACATAAATATCAAACTAAAGGAGTATTTAGCTCAGTGGCATAAGCGCCTGCCTGGCAAGTGCAAGATCATGAGTTCAATCCCTGGTACCCAAAAAAACCAAAGTAAAAATGACTGATATATTATGTGATTTCTATAAAAACTTCCAAGTGTCTACAAAAGGTGGGAAGATAAACAAAAGAATTTTTTTTCATTAATAAAGACCTATGGCTATTTAAGTAGCTATTATTATGCACAGCAGAAAAGCATTAAGGAAATTGACAAAGTTGCTCAAGTATAAATGAATGTAATTTTTACAGGCTTCAAAATTCAGCATAGGTGCCTTAACTGCAACCCAATGTAGTACCGTATTACTCAGCTGTATTTTTTTTCTTTTTTACTATTTAAAACTGCTGGGGCTGAGGGTGTACTTAGGAAAACAACTGCTGGGTTCAATGTTCTGCACTAAATAAAACTGTCAAAAAGATTTCTCCATTACTATCCCGTGGTCAAAGGTGCATTAAAAGTAGTAAAAATTTGCATTTTTCACAAAAAATGAACACTTTGATACATATATTTTACATATATTCCCAAACAATTATAGGTTCAATCTAGGTTTCAACCTTCACGTAGTTTAGGTTTTTGGAATTCTCATCTCCCTAAATTTAAACTCAGCACTATCAAGATCTCTCTGGGTCAGTACTGTAATACTATACCAGTACTGTAATACTATACCACACACACAACACTGGAAATTAAGCTCCTGAAAAGTTTATACGAACCAGGTTGAATCACATTTTACATAACTTTATACCTTAACACTTGGTACACCATCCTAAACCCGTCAGTGACTATAACTATTTATTGGCTCAAAATAGTCCTTCATTATTCTGCAGTTCTAGTCTGTTGCTGAAACAAAACGCCATAGCTGTACAAAATTCAAAGGATCTAAAGGTTACTGAAATATTACAGAATATGTTATTTTATTGTTCAGTTTTCACTCTTTGCCTTAGTCACCAGCTATGATTTTTTGAAGTTAAAAATGGACATCAGATCCAATCGAAAGCTTTAAATTTGAATTCTACACATTTATCCTAATATATATAGGACATATATCCATATATATTATTATATATAATATAAACAATATGTATAATATTGTTTCAAAATTGGTTGATTTTCTTAGCAACTTAAAGAGATGGTTTTACGGTCAACCAAATTTCTGGAAACAAAATCTGATGACAATAAAGAACAATGAAGCAGAAAAGTTGACTTAAATTTTGTAAAGTTTGAGCAGTTTGCATCAATGTAATGTTTTTGATCATCTATAGCTCTTTTTGTTATAAAAGTCTTTACAGGTTTAAAGCAAACTGGTAAACCATTACCAAAATAACCAACAACCATAAAAAGATACAGAAATACCTGACGAGAAAGTTCTAGTACAGGCTCCAAAGTATCAACGCTCTTTTCCTATATATACCTGAAATACTGTCACATAGGTGTGACATTCCTAAAACGGAAAGCCCCAAAGTTTCTGTGAACTAGTTCCAAAAAGAACTATGGACAAATAAGTATCCTCTGCCTTTGATTTTCTGTCCTAGGATCAGTTTGCTTCAACTAACTTTAAATGGTGCCTACATTGAAAGGAGAGCCTGCAGCACGTATGGAAAAGAAAAAGAAAATCAAAGAAAAAATGATCTTAAATGTTAAGCTACTATTTTCAATGAACTGTAAGAAAACTTCCCAGACTTCACTAAAGACACGCGGTACCAGGACCCAAGCGCCTGGAGGGGTGCGCGCTGCCAGGAGAGGATGAATGAATGGGAACATCCGTGAGCGGAGCGCAGCGCAGCGCAGCAGGTAGGCGGGCAGCCAGGCTGCAGCCAGAGTAGGCCTCGCGCCTCCCCTTCCCTTCTCCGTGACAGCACAGTCCCCAGCACGAGGGGCGAGGACAATGTGACCTCCCCACTCCACCACCGCTGCCACCCCCGCCCTCCCAGGTTCCGCGCGCTGCCCGCGGGCCTCCTCCCAACCACCCACCTCCCCTTCCTTACAGCACCCGCCGCAGCCCCCGTCGCGCAGGAGCAACGCCCGCGCCCTGTAGCCGCCGCGCCCCCGCGCCCGCCTCTCTCACCTTCCGGCCCCGCGCGCCCGCAGCTTCCAGCCCGCGATCCAGGGAGACTGCGCGCCGGCACCCAACCCGGCCGGCCGCGGGAGGCAGGGAAGGAGAGGCTACCGGCCTCCCTCCTCCTCCTCCTCCCACAGCGGCTCGTACTACCCTCCCAGCGGCTTCCGTGGCCCTCTGTCACGGCCCCGCACGCCCACGCCGCGTCGGCCGCCGCCCGTGGCGGACCTCGGGGACCCGCTGGCGCCGCGCGCCCTCCCCCACGGCTCCCGATCTCGGCCCCCGCCGGAACGTGTTGAGCTCCACGCCACCAGCCGCCGAGGCACCCCCTAATCTTACCATTTTCAAGTTGGACTTGTGTTTGTGTGCCTTTTGTAGTATGATAAAGAGGGAAATTTAAAACAGTATAAATTTTCAGTTTATACTGTTTATACACTATAAACTGTTTCAGTTTATACAGTTTAGTGCATTGCCATGTAAACTTTTGGTGTATGTATGTTTAAAACAATGTGAATTTAATTAACATCACTGAAATATGTTATTAGAATGTACATACTGGTAGATTTTATGCATATCTTACTCCACCAACAATGGAAAGAAAGAAATTAGACAGACCTATAAAAGTCAAGTAGTAGTTGCAGAGGTCACTAGCAGGCAGAAACTTTCCCTGAGTTGAGAAAAAGCCAAAAAGCCAAAGACACTCACTTTATCCTCTTTTTATTAATTAGTATTAGGAATTCCTTAGAGATTGGGATAATATTGAGCAATCTGATTGATTAGGAGTGCTGTACTTTGAACCTCTAAGATAATATAATAGTAATCTTCTTGGGCCTTCAGCAGATTTTTTTGGTGGTTTGAGTCCAGTTTTTTTCCAAACCTTAGTCTCCTCCTCCTTAGTTGGGTCTATAAGGCAGTTCTTATCTGACACCACATTCCTATCAATCTTATTAGGGGCAGAAACTGAGTCTTCACTGAAAACCAGACCTAGGAGATTCTTCAGATCTGCAGTCCTTGCTCATGACCCAGCAGAGAAGCATAAATCAGTAAGTGAAGAGGGACCCATGGATTAGAAGAAAATCTTGCAAGAATTATTTTCTTATCTTGAGCACAAAAAAGACAGTTTTGAGTAGCCAGATGGCAGGGGACTAATGTGAAATACATTCTGCTCCATAGCTATAAAGAGAGTGAGGTTTATATTATTGGTTGCAGGACAGATAGCAGAAATCTCATTTAGACTCTGTTTTCTGTCTACTGTGGTACAATTTTAAATTGATTTCTCATCTCCCCAAAACTTGACAATGTACCCCACTGAACTGATATCTATGTGCTCCAAAAGGATTCAGTGGTCATAGTGGAGGTAAGTGAAAAGATTTCATCAATCACGGCATCATAAACTATTTCTTAAGATGTCCTTAATTCAGATACCGAGTAAAATACTCGACGTAGCTTACTTCATTTTGTGTGCTTACTCTTCTTGTTTTTATAATTGTCCCACTTATTATCAACTTACAGAAAATTGAAGAGCCCATCATTTTAATTTAACACATCAGAGAATATTAGGTAGTAAAGTGTGAAGCCATATTTGTATTGTGCTTCCTAAATTATAGATGCAGGGCATCATATGAAGAGAATCCTGCCAGGTTGTGTTCTTGACAACTAAGCCATTTCACTTCTATGCCATTTAAAGCAAACAATCTTAACTCATTATTGGCATTTTTGATGGGCTGAGGTTCCTGATTGATTACAGAACAGAGATGCATTTATGCTAGAAGGGACATACTTAGGTTACAGGCATATTTCACAGAAAGAGTATGCACTTGAAAATCCAGCATAGATTTCTCTCCTCATAGTACTGTGGATATTTTTGCAAATTTCCACATCCTTCTCTATGTGTGCAAATATGTCACGAAAACTCTAATGCTCTTTATTTTCATTTAGGAGCTGAGTGAATATACCTCAGAATTAACTGTGGCTAAACCTCTGAACCCCTGCATAAATTTTTTTGTGAACTGGGAAACACTGACAAATTTTAGTACATTGGACAGCATCTTTCAGTGGTGTCTTTAAGTCTTTCACCTCCATGTGAAAGATTTTTGAGATGCCAGCCAGGTATTTAATATCTCTGTAAGACAGCATTGTCATTAAAGATAATTTGTTCTTACAAAAAACCATAGAACATTATAGAAATAAGGAGTACTACATATGGGGTTAATGTGCATAAAATCAGAGCAAAAGGAAAGTTAGTTATTACTACTATTAATGGTAATAATCTTCACACCTATTATTTCCTGTGACCTAGCATTAATCTTTTTTCATTTCTGTAGCAGGACACTTTGTCTTTGTGTAATTGTACATATATGTTTTGAGAGAAATGTTGAGTTGTACTTTACATCTGATTCTCTGTACTTTTGCAGAGAGGAGGCATCAAAAATTAGTCTCATTTTCCTTTCTGTTTTTTCCCCTTTCCGCTACCCTTGTTCTTCTTTCCTTTTGAAAAATTTCTTCCCATTTGACAATATCTGTTTCACATTTTGGACCTTACTTATACTTCCAATTTCTCTTAGTTCATTGGAAAGTAATGTTTGTGTTAATATCATCTGGAGGACTTTTTATGCACATATATTGCACATTGAATAACTATTTTGAAGATAACACATGATGTATTAACTGTTGTTATTGTGATACTACTTTGTTTTGAAATTTTGGATTTTATTTGTCTCTGTTAAACATTGACAGGACCCTTTCTGACACACAATTCTTGTCTTTAATCAGCATGATGTGAAGATGCTTAGGGTGTTCCTCAGCAGGTATAGAGACAAGGTAAATTAGCTTTTGTTTTTGTCTACATTATGGATATGTGAGATCTGCAATCCATTTAAATTGCATATATGCCAATTATTTAAAGTCATAAGGAAATATTTGTGGGATAAAAGAAAAGGGTAACCAAGGAAGGTGTGTGTGTGTGTGTGTGTGTGTGTGTGTGTGTGTGTGTGTGTGTGTATACATACATACATACATACATACATATTCAAACTAACATACATTATAGGACTTCCCATGATTCCAGGCTCTAGTGCATTTGAGCATAGTTTGCTGTATTTATTGGTAAGCTTTCTACTTGCATAACAACAGTAGAAATCTCTATGTATAAAACAGAATTTTTCAATGGCTACATATTTAATTTCCGAATTTTCTTTAATTCCACTTATGTGGTGATGAATGTTATTCTTATATTCCAAAAGCAATGTGGGTGCAGAGAAGAGAGATCCACACACATTCTGCATACTGTGGCAGGTCAATGACACAGGACTAAAATATTTACTTCCTTACTTCCATCTCAGGGCACATTCTTTTCTACTAAAGTCAACTGGAAGTGACATTGTCCATATGATGGTGATGAGATTTCTTGGCATATTATCATAAAGGATCATTACTAGGCAGACTGCAGTGATATTTTGAGCATTTATCTCAAAAATAATAGAATGTAATTGATAACAAATGGCATCTTGAAAAATATTTTTGAAATTTCTAAAATCCCACTTATACCATTTGCTGGAAACCAGAGAAGTAATACAACCAATATACTATACATACAATTTTCCTCTATGACAGGGATACAGGAACAAGAATTTTGAAAACATTGTTACACTAATAACTAAAAGTTAAATGATGTCTGTACCTCCCAGGTAATGTTCTACATAAGTTAAAGTATTTAAAGCAGACATATGTTCTTCATAGGTAGATTAAAAGCACCTATGTTACTGTCTTTATTTTAGGGACAATAGGTATTGTGCTGTACACTAAGTAGATGTGATTTAGGTACTTCTAAAATAACTTTGAAAGAAAATGTTTTGCATATTCACAAATCAGTGTTGGCTTGGAACATTGACAAGAAATCTGCTCATGAAATTCATAACAACAGATTCCCTTGAGAAAATGTAAGCAAGAGAATAGAATTATGGAAAGATACTAAGAATTCAAAATCCACATATAATTAATCAGATCTCTAAAAATATTAATCATGATAGAATATTACTAAATTAAATATTACTACATCACTATACAGAAAGGAGCATTTTCTAAATTTTAGGAAATATTCTAGGTCAGTTTTTATCCACTCTGGTGTAAAAAAGAGGTATAAAATCTTGAAAAATAGATATTCTGATTGAGCTGATTGGTTTGAGGGCAGGGAATCTGGTTATGTCAAAATATTCTCCTATAAGTATAATACTATGTTTGATTGAACAATAATACAAATAAAATAATTTTCAAAACATTTTCTAACAGTAACCATATAAGGTATGTTGGAGACCACAACAAAGCGGCTCTGAGCAGGACTTAAATTTTACTAAATGGCTTTCTTTTTTTTTTAATTTAAAAGAGAATAAAACAAAAGGGGGCAGTACGGAACAGATCAGAAGAGGACAACATAGGCAACCCAGTACTTTACATTAAGTCAACTGGACATCAACAGTATCTAACACCATATCTCTTACTCTGCTATAGTTGAGCATAGTTTCAATTACAATAATATCAAACATAACACAATAGTATAAAGCCATGCATATAGTGAAAGAATTCCAGGGCTTTCTGAACCGAATAACAGAAAATGATCAATGGGTATTATAATATCTCATT
>PVJX010047058.1:0-12034 GCA_004027295.1 Dolichotis patagonum | reverse complement strand
GTATCTCTTAGCAGGTGACCATATTTGGTACAGCAAGTCGGGGGAGTCTCCTTCTACTACCTCTGAAGGCAGATATTTTTATCACTGTTTTGCTTTGTCCTGATTAACGGTGTTGCTCTATTCAACTCTGTGTTGATGTGTTCTATAATGTGTATTTCTTTGATTTTGCTGTACCTAGTAGAACAACTATTGTGAAGACAACGAGGTATACAATGTTGCCTGTTACTGTTGTCCTGGTGACCTGCTGTGATGTTCTGTGCCAATTTCACTATACTGTCTCAATTGGCTTTATTACATCCTGTTTTTTTGTAACTGTTTGCAGCCTGTGTGTTCACTTTGTACGCCTTAATTTTGTAACATGAACAGCTATTTCTGGGAGGACAGTATGTGGTTTGTCAACTAGTGATTTATGGTTTTTTTTGAGGTTTTGTATTGTTTCTACCCGTTTTTCTTTATTGCTTTTTTTTCTCTTTAAATAAAATTTTTAAAAAGGTGATAAACGTAATAAAAGAAATGCTTAACACATCTAAAGAACACATAATTAAAAAATCAAGGAGCACTGCAAAAAGATGGAAACTTTACATGAGCGATGTAAGAAACAAACAAAATGTACGAAACAGGTTCAAGGAGATATCCAGGAAATCACAAATTCCATCAATTCATAAAACTACCTGAATGAATGTGAAGATACTTTCAGATCTAGAAGACAAGACTGCAGCTAGGGAACAAGAAATGAAAGATCTTTTAAAATAACAAGGAATCAGGAAATAACAATTCAAAGTTGCAAGATGACTCAAAGAAAAATAATGTAAGATTGATAGGTGTGAATGAAAAAGAAAGTGACAAAACAAAGGATGGAAAGCAATACTTCAGAAAGCAACAGGAACCCAAAAAATACTAGGGTAGCTATATTGTTTCCAGACAATGTGGACTTCAAACCAAAAATGATTAGAAGAGATAAAGAAGGTCACTACGTACTACTTGGGGAAAACTTCAAGAAGAAAAGATAGTAACAATCCTAATATATATGCACCAAATATGGGAGCACCTAGCTATGTAAAACAAGTATTAATAGAAATGAAAAATCAAATAAGCAATAATACAAATATAATAGGAGACCTTAACACCGACACAAAGAAATAGATAAACTAAACAGAAAGTCATCAAAGAAACAACAGACTTGAATCAAACAAATGGACTTGGCAGACATGTACAAAGTGTCCCAACCAACAACATCAAAATATACATTCTTCAAAGCTTCACACAAGACACTAACAGTACACTAGCCCATAGAACAAGCTTAAGTAAACACAAAAGAACTGAAATTATCCCATGTGTATTATGTGATCATAGTGCTATAAAACTGGAAATTAATGACAAAACTGTAAAAACTCCATAAACACATGGAAACTAAATAATACACTCCTGATCAATGGGTCACAGAAGAAATTAAAGAAGAAATTAAACAATACCTACAAGTAAATGAAAACACACATACATCTTACTGGAACCTATGGGATGCAATGAAAGAAGTCGTTGGAAATTTATTGTAGTCAATTCCCACATGAAGAAAACAAAACAAATAAAAATAATCAAAACTGATAGTACATCTCAAACATCTAGAAAATGTAGAGCAAGTCAAACCCATTGCTGGAGGAAGGGAGGAAATTGTAAGGCTCAGAGTGGAAATCAGTGTTCTAGATACTAAGAAAACAACACAAAGAATTAACAAATCAAACAGCTGGTTCATTGAACAAATAAATAAAATTAATAAGCTGCTAGTCAATGTAATTTTAACAAGGAAAGAAAAACCTCAAATTCATGTAGTATGAAAAAAAATGATGAAATCACTATGGATCATGTGGAACTACAGATCAATACCTACTTCAAAAATCTTTACTATTATATGATATGTTTGATAACACAGAAGAGATGGTTTCCTAGAAACATATGAATTACCAAATCTAAATCAAGAAGATGTAAAACGGCTAAATAATCCAATTTCAGTTAATGAAACTGAAAATATAATTAGAATCATACAAGAAGAAAAGCCCACGCCCTGATGGATTCACAGCAGAATTCCAAAAGAAATTCAAGGAAGACTTAAGGCCAGTATGCCTCAAACTCTTTAACAAAATTGAAACAGAAGCAATTCTCCCTGACTCATTGCTGGAAGCAAGTATTACCTGAATACCAAAACCAAAGAAAGACTCAAATGAAAAAGAGAACTAAAGGCCAATCTCCCTAATGAACACAGATGCAAAATTTCTCAATAAGATAATAGCAAACAGAATGCAGCAAGTCATCATAAGATTATACACCATGAAGTGGGATTCATCCCAGGAATGCAGGGATGGTTCAACATGCACAAATCAATAAATGTAATTTGTCATATTAATAGAGCCAAAAATAAGAATCACACCATCATTCCAACAGATGCAAAAAAAGCTTTTGATAAAGTCCAACACTCATTTACATTAAGAACCCTCCAGAAAATTGGAATAGATGAGCTCTACCTCAATCCGATAAAAACAATCTATGACAAATCAACAGCCAGCATCATATTAAATGGCCAAAAACTGAAAGCTTTCATTCTAAAAACAGGATGTTCCATGCCAGCAACAAAACAAGGATGCCCATTATCACCACTCTTACTCAACAGAGTGCTGGAAATATTTGCCAGAGCAATTAGAATAGAAAGAAAACAAAAGGAACACAAATAGGAAAGGAAGAGGTTGAACTATCATTATTTGCAGATGACATGATACTGTATATTGAAGACCCCAAAACTCCACTGAAAGGCTTCTATATGTAATAACCAAATTCAGTAATGTAGCTGGATACAAAGTCAACACTCAAAAAATCAATAGCATCCCTCTACACAAACTCACTGAGAGCCTTGCAAAATCACACCCTTCACAAAAGCATCCAAAAAATGAAATACTTAGGACTCAATCTAACAAAAGTAGTAAAAGAGCTATTCAGTGAAAATAACAGTACTCTGAAAAAAGAAATTGAAGAGGACCTCACAAAATGGAAAGACATTCCTTGTTCATGGATAGAAACAACAAACATTGTGAAAATGGCCATTCTCCCAAAATTGTTAGTTTAATGCAGTATCAATCAAAATATCATTAATATGTCTCATGGAAAAATCATTGCTAAAATTCAACTGGAACCAGAAGAAACCTGAAATAGCAAAGGCAATTCTGGGCAACAAAAAAGGCTATTATAGATTTCTGATTTTTCAAAACAAAAGTTTCTTGCTTAAGAATAAACAGTGAGCCGCCATGAAGCAAGGCCAGCAGATTGCTGCAGCTGCTGGCTTCAAACAGGAGCCTAAAGAGAATTCTTTATGTGGTCTGTTGGCCATTTCAGAACTTTGGAAATGTAATGGTCAATTCATCAGAGAGAAATAGCAGGTGAGTGTGGCAGATTTTCGGTGGCCTGCAGGAGAGAGATCCTGGCGACTGGGGACCGCACCATGCTCTTCCCCTCTCTGCGGGGGCGGCTGTGAGTATGGCAGACTCTCCACAGCCTGAAGGAGAGAGACCCTGGCGTGTGGGGACCCAAACCATGAGGTTGACTCAGGGTCCCTGCAGAACAAGAAGCTCTTCCCCTCCCTAGGGGGCGGCTGTGTATGGCAGACTCTCCATGGCATGAAGGAGACAGACCTTGGTGTGTTGGGACCACACCATGCAGTTGACAGGGGTGCCGGGAGAACAAGAAGCTCCTCCCCTCTTTGGGGGGTGGTTGCGAGTGTGGCAGACTCTCCACTGCCTGAAGGAGAGAGACCCTGGCGCCTCAGGACCTGCATCATGGGGTTGACTGGGGTGCCAAGAGAATAAGGAGCTCCCCACTTCTCTGGAGGGCGGCTGTGAGTGTGGCAGACTCTCCATGGCCTAAAGGAGAGAGACCCTGGGATGTGGGGACCTGCACCGTCCGGTGAAAAGATTGGCGATGTTATTTAGTATGAGCTCCCCGTATGCAAAGATATAGACAACATTTGGAACAAAATAAGAGACAATATGACAGATAGTGAAGATCTCTGGTTGTCTAGCTTTGAAATTTATGCTTTCTTATGTCCTGTTCTGTTGTGTTTAATTTTACCTCCTTTAAAATAAGAATTAAAAAAAAAAAAAAAAAAAAAACAGTGAAGGGCTAAGGATATAGCTCAGTAACATAAGCACCTGCCTGGCAAGTGCAAGGTCCTGAGTTCAATTTCTGATAACCATTCCAATAAAAGAATAAATAGCAAAAACATGTCCACCTTTTCTACTTATATATTATCAGAAGTTTATTACAAAATTCTATACAACATTTTGTGTTGCAAGTGACTTTATTTTACTCACAATGGATTTCTACAAATGAGACAGTGAATATACTCTCCATTACATGTTGCCTTTTTAGGTTTTCTAGTTTTAAATACAGAAGAAGTTTGAACCCAATAGTCTTACAAAAGCCAATTAGTTATGTGTAGTTCATTGATCCTTTATTTGAGGTGAGGGTACTTCTTCACTGCCTTCATAATTTTCCTGTACTTGTTGGCCACTTTTCTCAAGGCTGTTTAAGTGAAGTGCTGCTGAACCTTTATATGGCTGTTCATGCACACGGTTACTCTGAGAGGATGAAAGAGATCTGCATGTCAAACTTTTCATACATTACACTTACAATTTTAAGTCACAGGGCCGGGAATATAGCTCAGTGGCACAGTACCTAGCAAGCACAAGGTACTGAGTTTGATTCCTGATGCCCAAACAAACAGATAAACCAACCAATCAAAACAAAATTGTAAATCACAGACTAAAGTTTTTCTAAAAGTAGGTGGGTTTTTTTCTTCTTTTTAAAAAATAATTGTTGGTTCTAAAGATTGAACCTACATAGCCTTCATTCTTCAAAGTGATTTTAGCTTGTTTTGTTTTGTTTAAGTTCAACACACATAATGGTATGGACAGCTGTTTTGAAGAGAATGAGAGACACTATGACAGCCATTCTTGGCTTCCCTATTGTCAGGTCTTGAAGACCTGAGATGCCTTCCTTGTCCTACTCAGATCAATTCCATACTAGGTTGTTTCATGTGAATTCCCTGTATGTGACAATATGGACAACTATTTGGAAGAAAACAAACATACGATAGAGAGTGAATATCTCCAATTGTCTAGTTTTGAAATTTATGTCTCTTACATTGCTTTCTTGTGACCCGCTTTGTTCTGTTTTGTTGTGTTTAATTTTACCCTTTTGATATAACTGCATATATATCTGAGTGGGTAAGATGGATGACCATATTGCTGTTTTTGTCAGATCATGGAGCAGAATTGTTAGCAGTCTCACTGTTGTGTTTTAGCCTTTAACTCATGAGCCTCTGGCCTCAGCCTTCACACAAAGTACTGGGGGTGTAAGTATGTACCATCACACCCAGCTAAATAAAAAGCAATTCAGTGGTAGAGCACTTGCCAAGCATGTGCATAGCCCTGGGTTTAGTTCTCACAACACTGAGGAAAAAAAAAAGGAATAACTTAAAAAAAATTTATTCCACTATCATAGATAAACATGTATTATATGAGAAATTATATATAATATATATTTAATTTATATAAATATATATATAAATAAATTTTGCCTTCACAGAGAAAATGTTTAGGAGTTTTTTGGTTTTTGTTTTTTTTTTTTAAATCGCCATTTGCTATGCTAAAACAAATGGGTTTTTTTATCCTCAACCACTTACACCAGCATTACATGGAAACTTACTGTAAATAAAAATTTCTTTTTAGGGAGGGAAGCAGATAAGCCAGGATTTTGTTTAGTTTAGGATGTTTTTAAAATTCTATGAGGCCAGCTTCACACCTGTAATCTAGCACTTGGGTTTAGGCAAGGGACTGACTAAAAATCCAGGCCATCCTGAAACTACACAGCAAGACCCTGTCATCACAACACAACACAACACAACACAACACAACACAACACAACACAACACAACACAACACAACACAAAACATTATGAAACCCCAGTTGGCCCTAACTTTTGATCCTCTTCCTTCAGTTTACCTGTGCTACAATAATCATAGGAGTGTGCTATCCAGGTTGGTTAGAAATGTAGCCCACTCTTTTGGGGGAGAGGGTGGTGGTTAATGCCAACTGCTCAACTACCTGGGCTGGGCTTTAATTTGCCATTCCTCTGACTCAGTCTGCTAGAGTACTAGGATTATAAACATGAACAACCACACCCAGTTTGCAAATACAAAATTCTTCAGATCTACTATGGATTTAATCAGAAAGCTTGGGTTGTGAGAGCAAGCAAATTCTGTTCTGAATTAGTTATATTTCTGGCATGTTAGGGCAATTTTCACAGAACTCCTTCCCACCTAATACTAATTTAAATTCTTAAAATGTCTTCATTTGTACACATGCATACACACATTTATTTGTATTTTTAGTGATAGGGTCTCACTATGCAGTTCAAGTTGGGCTTGAACTTATGGTGTTTCTCCTGTCTGAGACAAGTGCTGGGATTATAGGTGTACACCACCGCACCTGGCTCTGCATTCATATTTTCTGTTATTTTCCTCCAAAGTACCTACTGAAAATAAATTACTGATTTTTAAAAAGCATTTTACTGCCACTGGACTAAGAATCTCTGGACTAAGTAATCAAGATTTATGTTAATTTTATTAACTATGGCTTCTAGCATTAGGCTGTCTACTGGTTAAAGAAAATACCACAGGGTTAGATAATGCTGCATTGATTTCATTTTAACTACTCTTTTGAGTAGTTAAAACTACTTGTCAAAGTAGTTTAACAAGTTAAAACTACTTGTAGTCGTTAAAACACCTTGTCAACTGTTCTTGAAGGGCCGGGGATTTAGCTCAGTGGCTTAAGCACCTGCCTGGCGAGCTCGAGGTCGTGAGTTCAATCCAGGTACCAAAAAAACACAAAAAAAACAAAACTGTTCTTGATAACTTAGTGCATATCATCATATGTGTCTCAAATGTTTATGTTAAAAAAATGCCTTTATAAGACAGAATAAAAATTGGTTTCAGTGGCAAAAATGAAAACAACTGCATTTACCTGTTGAAACTGAGATCAAGGTGAATTATACAATTTCTGGTGGAGATGACTGATCTTCAACTGGGGCATCTTGGTTATCTGGATCCTATTTGAAATTTAAACAGATTGAGAATGTGATTATGGTGGTAAATTCAAATTTATTTCTAATCTCTTAAATTTTTGTTGCGGTGGTTGTTGTTGAGGCAGAGTTTCATGAAATAGTCCTATAGTACAATCTGGCCTCAAACTTAAATCCTCCTGTCTCAATTTCTTTGAGTGCTGGGATTTATGGGTGTGTATTACCACACTAACTTAATCTAAATTAAATGTTTGTTAAAAATGCACAAGCACAAATGTGGCACTGTAGTACATATTGAATTCAAGGCCACACAAAAGTACACAATAAAACTCTATCTCAAAAAGGAGTGCACGGGCAGCTGGTGATTTAGCTCAGCGGCGTAAGGGGCTGTCTGGCAAGTGTGAGGTCGTAGTTTGATCCCTTGGAGCAGGAGGAAAAAAAATAAAAGGTGACATATAATCTTTCAATTTTCCAACAGATAACAGTACTTTACTGAAAGAAAAAACCTTGACCTCTTCTAGATTCACAATTACTTTTTTTTAACAGCAGAGCTATGTGCAACTATGATGTGCAGGACATTTTAGTTTTCAGGCAAGGTTGGATTAGAACTTGAGATGCTTCTGCTTCAGCCTCCGAGAGTGCTGGAATTACAGCTGTACCACCAAACCAGGTCAGATATATGATTTTTTATACAACTTCGTATTTTCCCATAAAGAAATTACATGGTCAACTTAAGAGCAAACCAATCAATGGTTTTTGTTTTTTGGTACTGGGGATCGAACTCATGACCTCGCGCTTGCCAGGCAGGCACTTAAGCCACTGAGCTAAAACCTTAGCCCAAATCAATGTTAAGTCATGAAGCAAACAAAACTAATTTTTTAAGAAACCATCACTAACACATAAATACTGGTCTATAAAATAATGTATTTCTACCTGGTGTCATTTTTTTTTTGTTTGTTTTTACCTTTTCTGGACAGAGTTCACACGCTTTTGCAAGTGTCATCCTAGCACTGTGTGATCTTTTTAAGAAATAACCATGTGATGTTTCATTGCTTTTTACTGGAGGAGACCCGTTATTGTAAGAGTACTGAGGCTTGCCAGCGTATGATCGATTTTCAAGTTCACCTCCAAGCCATTCCACAGCCCAGGTCCACTTTCTGTTAAGATCACCATTATCCTTTAAAAGAAAATAGAATTATACATGTTAAAATAAAAAAAAAAAAAAGAATTTTCAATGTCAGCTTAAAATGACAATTGCCATATTTTTGTTATTTACTTTTAAAATTCTGACCTGGCATTCTATGAAATGATAAGATCTCTTACCTGCAAGATTTCATAAGCAACAGGACAACTGTTAAAAAGAGCAACCATACATTTTATACACTGATATGCTCTTTTTTGATAGTGATTCTTAGAGTGTTGAATTATATCAAAAAGCCCATCTTGGTCATCTGGAATTCCTTTAAGAGCATTATGAATTCTATAAAAAAAAGAGAACCAGAAACAATTTACAATATTTAAAAGAAAGTAACATTCAAGTGCTTCTTGTGTGTCACCTAATACAGTCTTACAATTAATTCCTGAAATAGGCAGCATTAGTAAACTTACTTACAAGATGAGAAAAAAGATACACAGGTTAAATATCTCACAAAACATATAAAAACGCAAGAGAAAGAGCTGTCTGATATTCTAATTTAAAGATCTGACCTGTCAAATTATTGATTCAAAGGAATTTTGCTACTTGGGGTAGGTGGCACATGCTGTAATTTCAGCTACTTGGAAGGCTGGCAGGAGAAACTGAAAATCTAGGTCCATGCTGATACTTACTGAGACCCTATCATAAATTTAAAAATAAAATAGGAACAGGATATGTAGGTCTGTACAAAGGCCCTGGGTTCAATTCTCATTACCTCACATGCACAGATATACACACACACAGGCACCAAACCAAAAACCAAAAAAGAAAGATGTTGCTGTATTAAAGTTAAGTGCCAGGTGGGGGATTTAGCTCACTGGTGTAAGCACCTGACTGGCAAGCACTAGGTCATGAGTTCAATCACTGGTACAAAAACAACAACAATAAAAAACAAACAAAAAAGTTAAACGCCTACTTTAAGAAGTTTCTTTTCTGTTCATGTTCTTTTCTTTTCATTCTTTTCATGTTTCTTTTCTTCAAGGCTACTCTAGGTGGGAATAATGGAGTGATTTTCTCACAGTTGGTTAATTTTTTGCTTAAGACTTTTTTTTTTAAATCGGTACCAGGGATGGAACTCACAACTGTGCGCTTGCAAGGCAGGCACTTATGCTACTGAGCTAAATTCCCAGCCCCCTTAAGATTTCTTTTTAGAATGTAAAGTAAGAAATTAAGTAGCCAAAAGACAAAATTTGGCAGTGAAAAATTAACTTGAATTCTAATAGTAATAATATATACATGATGGGTATATACTTCCATTAGCAATAGCACAATCTGGCTGATTTATTAATGATCAACTGTGTCACTTTAGTTCTAACTAAATTACAATATACTTTACATAGTCCATGCTCATTTTCTTAGTCATTATTTGCCCTTTTGAGGGGTTCTTTTTTGAGACAGGGTCATACTATGCAATCCAGGTTGGCCTTGAGCTCACTTTGTAGCATAGTGTAGTCTTGAACTCACAATGCCTCAGCCTCCCAAGTGCTGGGATTACAGGCATAAACAAATAATTAGGCAAAATACAAGCCTTTCTGGTATCAATATCTGGATGGAATATAAATAGAAAAAAAACTTTTTACATCATATGCTGAAATAATACCATTGTATTCTAACCCAAAACATAAGATTTTTTTCCATGGGTAATTGTAATAAAAGTCTATTTGAAAACTGGAATTCTTTAGAGTTTAATTACTTCTGACAAAAAATAATGTGCTTATGAACCAACTGTCTTACTGTTTCATGGTTTCTGGAAATATCAAATGTTTTATAAAGTATTTGTTGAATATAGTTACTGAATAATTTGTATGTTAGATAAAATATTTCAAGCAATACTTTACTAATAACTTTGTGCATAAAACTCCACTGTTTATGCTAATTCAGCATTATTTTTTACATTTTGAAATGGAAGAGAATAAAAACGACGATAACAGAATTTCAAAGCAAAATAGATTAACACTGGTTAATACATTGCACATGATCTTTAATTCAGCATTTTGAGAACATGGGCTCAGGGCTACTTGCATGTTAGGCAAGAGCTCCATCACTGGTTAATTCAACCACCATCATTTCCTTGGATAAAACAATGACAAGATGGGATTAAATCAAATACCTGAAGCCATATAAGCAACAAAAGCAAATTAGGTTTTAATAAAACAAAAACACAATTTTAAAAAACACCATCTAAACCTGTGTTGAAATTTTATAGAAAATAATTACAAAAATGAAGTTGAAGATTTAAAACATTTTTTTGTTTGTTTCATAGCGATGAGCTGATCATTAAAGACATCTTTTTACAATTATATTGGGCACTGTGTGACTATGTTCTACTTCCTTTGTAATTTGCAGTGGGCTAGTGTAGCCTTGAACTTGTGATCCTTTTGCTTGTGTCCTAAACATGTGGAATTACAGTGTAAGAATGCTAATGATGTAAGCGTGGCAGCATAAACCTGTAAATTCTAGCATACAACAGGTTGAGGCAGGAGGATCATCATGAATTCAAGACCAGTCTGAACTACCCAGCAAGACACTGTCTCAAAAAGACAACCAACATAATTTTTACTCTTATTTATCTGTTTAAACCTTTATGATGTTTGAGGAGAAAAATGGCAGGAATGGTATGTGTCAGGAACTCTTCTTCTCCAGAACAAAGTGCTGAGATTCTGGAAAACAAGCTACTGAGGAACCAAAGTGAGTAGAGTGGAGGGCACATGGGAACCACAAGAGAACTGACAAAGAAGAAAATACAAAGCATTGATACTGAAGAAAAAGCTACCAGTGGCAGAGATCAGCAGGCAGGAAGGGAGAGAAAAAAAAAAAAAAAAAACTTTGTAGCTCACTGAGCAATGGAAACCTGACTTGGATCAACAAGAGCCTATACAGTCAAAGACAGTGGTGAGAACATCAGAGTGCTTTAAGATTTAAAACATTTTTTGTTGTTGTTTCAGAGCTATGAGCTGATCATCAAAGACATCTTTCTACAATCTGTAATCTTTTTGGTTCACTTAAGATACTGCTTTACTTTCTCCTTCATTCTTTCCTGAGTGTTCCTCACAACTGAATCAGCAGTAAGATAGAGTGATGCCTGACACACAGTCACAGCTGGCAGGTAGGGGTTGCCACTTTATTTCAAAGCGCTTGGGGCTTGCGCTCCAGCAGCAGAACAGGCACAGGTTCAATTCACTGCAAGTGTCTAGGAGCAGAATGAGGGAAGGGCATATCCGTTACAGTCTACTGCCGGCAGTTGGACAGTAGTATAGGGGAATTCTTCTGAGAAGTAGGAATCAAGACCACCCAGACTTCTTCCTGGTGGCCATGAATTGCTAGTCTTAGTTTGTGCTATGAAAAACTACAAGCAGCCCACTTTTGCCTGCAGTGAAAAAGTGGGACTCCCATAGCCTTACAAACAATACGTAAGAGACATCAGTAGGGGGGACCAAGATCAGCCCTGCAACTAGCTGCAATTCCTACTGTAGATTTAGTGGAGTTACTCAATACAAATTCTGGCTCTGTCTAGGGAACCAACACAGAACTGGGGTCACCAGAGAAATATTTTTTGTTTTCTTTTCTTTTTTTTAGGGGTGAGGGGTTTAGGTTTTGACTTTTCCTTTTTTTGTCTGCCTTAGTTCTCTCTTTTCCTCAACTATCTTTTTCTCTGGTATTTTCATTTCTAAAGTCTTTTTGGTTCACTTAAGATACTGCTTTACTTTCTCCTTCAT
>PVJX010047057.1:0-12028 GCA_004027295.1 Dolichotis patagonum | reverse complement strand
TTTCCTCTGTGACCCACTGATTGCTCAAGAGTGTATTATTCAGTTTCCATGTGTTTGTGGGTTTTTTGCAATTTCTTTTATCATTAATTTCTAGTTTCACAGCACTATGATCTGATAACATGCATGGGATAATTTCAATTCTTTTGCATTTACTTAAATATGTTCTGTGGGCTAGTATATGGTCTATTTTAGAGAATGTGCCATGTACTGCTGAGAAGAAGGTTTATTCTAATGTTGTTGGATGGAACACTCTGTGTACATCTATCAAGTCCATTTGTTCACAGGTGTGATTCAGTTCTATTATGTCTTTGCTGATTTTCTGTCTAGTTGATCTGTCCATTTGTGTCAATGGTGTGTTAAAGTCTCCTGCTATAATTGTATTATTGCTTATTTGATTTTTCATTTCTGTTAGTATTTGCTTTATATAGCTGGGTGCTCTGGAGTTTGTTGCATATATATTTAAGATTGTTATCTCTTCCTCTTGAAGTTTTCCCCTAACTACTATGTAGTGATCTTCTTTATCTCTTTGGGTCATTCTTAGTTTGAAATTCACATTGTCTGCAAACAGGATGGCTATTCCCGCATTTTTTGGTTTGCTGTTGCATGAAGTTTTGTTTTCCATACTTTGACTTTCAGTCTATGAGTGTCCTTTTGGGTTAGATGGGTTTCTTGTAGACAGCATATGGTTGGATGTTGTTTCTTGATCCATTCTGCCAGTCTGTTTCTTTTGATTGGTGAGTTGAGGACATTTACATTAATGGTTGTAACTGTCATATATTGGTTTATTGTTGACATGTTATCTTTCTGCTGTTGTGTCTTTAGCTTTCCATTCTGTTTAATTGTCTGCCTTCCTTGGTGATTTTATCCCATGTGTATCTAGAATGTCTTTCAGTATTCTTTGTAGGATTGGTTTGGTGTTCATGAAGTTCTTCAGCTGTTCTTTGTCATGGAAGTATCTTATTTCTCCATCCATTTTGAATGATAGTTTTGCTGGGATTGTCAGTCTGAGTTGGAAGTGGTTTTCCTTTAGTATCTGAAATACTTCACTCCATGCTCTTCTTGATTTCATTGTTTGTGTTGCGAAGTCTACTCTGATTCTGATAGGTTTTCCTTTATAGGTGATCTCTTTTCTCTCTAACAGTTTTTAGTATTCTGTTCCTATGGTAGATTTCTGGAATGATGATTATTATGTGTCTGGGTGTAGTTTTATTTTGGTTATGGTTGTTTGGAGTTCTATATGCTTCACTTATCCAAATGTGAGTTTCTCTTCTCATGTTTGAGAAGTTTTCAGCTATTACTTCTGTAAATATCCTCTTGATATCATTTGGGCTGTCCCCTTCTTTTTCATTTATTCCTATTAATCTTATGTTATTTTTCTTTGCATCATCTTGCAGGTGTTGAATTGTTATTCCCTGATTCTTTGTTATTTTTAAAAGATCTTGTCTTTCCTGCTCACTGGCTGCAATGTTATCTTCGAGGTCTGAAATTCTACCTTCACTTTCATTGAGGTGGTTTTGGCAGCTTTCAATAGCATTTTTGATTTCCTGTATATCTCTTTGAATCTGCTTTATGTATTATTTGTTTCTTATAGTGTTCATTTAGGGATTCTATCTGTTTGCTTTTTTCCTCTAATTTTTTAGCTGTGTCTTCACCAGATGTGTTCACTATTTTGTTCACTGTTTTTATCAATTCTTCTTTTACTTGGGCAAGTATTTCTGATTTGAATTTCTCCATAGCTTACCCTAGTTGTATCTTTATTTCATTTGATATCATTTCAGACATTTTAGGTGTCTGGCTTCTTTTTTCTTCTATGTGCATGGGCTTGTAAGCTTTCTTGGGGAGTGCTGGAGCTTTGAGCCTGCCTTTTGGTCTTTCCTTTTGTCATTTTTCTATATTTCCTTGCTTTGAGCGGTTTTCCAAACCTTCCTGTGCATGTGTGGCAAATTACCTCTTGCACCCTCAGTTCCTGGAGCAGCAGTGGCTCCCCTACAGGCTCTTGGCTCCCTCACAAGGTCCTAACTCCCCTCTGTGGGCTCCCGGCTCCCTAAGTTGTAAGGACGATGCTGGGCATGGTGGACCAGAGCCATGGAACCTCAGGCTGGGCCGCCATCCTTTGTCCCAGGCTGGTCTCCAGGAGGTTCCCTGTGGGTGAAGGGCAGGCCTAGTGGTCCCAAACATTGAGGCTAAGATGCTGGTCTCTGTGAAGTTCCCAATCCCAAACAGACCAGGCTGAGCTGCCAGTCTCGGAGAATTTCCCTGCAGGTGAAGGGCAGCCCTACCAGTCCCAAACAGTCAGGTCTAGATGCCGGTCTCCACAAAGGTCCCAATCCCAAACAGCACTCCTGTCCTTTTTTCCCTTCCTCACTTTCTAGTTTTCCTATTATCCACATATGACACCCTTTGTAATTATCCTTCATTTCTTCGATAGATATTCTGAGGTTTTATCCCTATTTCCTCTCACTTTTCTGCTTAGGAATTTTCTGTTGACATGTCTTCAGCTCAAGATTCTTTGTTCAGCCTCTGTTAACAATCCCACCAAAAGTATCTCAATTTCTGTTTCACAGTTTTTGATCTGTAGGTTTGTTTTTTATTCTTTCTTAGAATTCTCATCACTCTGTTTTCACATTGTTCATGCATTTTCTCTAGTTTGTCTTTGGCTCCATTAGCATATCAGCCATTGTTTTAAATACCGGCTCTAATTCAATATCTTATCTAGCCTTTGAATTTGATATAATCTCCTTTGCTGAAACTTTATGCTATTTCTTATGTGATGGAACTTTATTTGAAAAATAGAGATGTCCTTCCCTGTTCCTATATCTTCAGAGGTTTTACCTATCTTATCATACAGCAGATTGTTTATCTTTTAATATCTATGTCTTTGATTCATAGTGCATGGTGAGAGATATGGACCTAGATTCAATCTTCTATTTTTGGGTAGCCAGTTTTCTTTGTACCATTTATTAAAGAGGTTCATCTTTCCTCAAGTATATGCTTTTGGCTGCTTTCTCAATTACTGGATAGCTGACTGTGCCTGTAATTCTTTCTTCATCCTCTATTCTGTTCCACGGATTCACGTACCTGACTTTGTCTTACTGCTATGCTGTTTTTATGACTGTAACTTTATAGCACAGCTTGAAATCCAAGATTGTGATGCCACTTGCTTTTCTCTTGCTCCCTAAGATAGCATTTTTAAATTCTGGATCTCTTCTGATTCCACATGAATTTGAAATTTTTTTTCTGTAGTCCTGTGAGAAATGCTGTAGGTTTTATAATTGGAATTGGATTAAATTTATATATTGGTTTTGGTAGTATGGCCATGTGGACAATATTGGTTCTGCCCATGGACTTTTCATTTTCTGATATTCTCTTTGATCTCCTTTTTCAGAATACTATGGATTTTGCTATAGAGGTCTTTAAATTCCTTCGTTAGGTTAATACCTGTGTATTTAATTTTTCTTGGTGTCATTACAAATATTTTTTGACTAACTTCTTTCTCAATGAGTTCATTATTGGTATGCAGGAATGCTATTGATTTTTTGTATCCTGCCACCATGCTGTATTTATTACTTCTAAGAGTCTTTTGGTGGGATTTCTTGGGTCTTTTATGCAAAGGACAATGTCATTTGCAAATAATGATAATTGGCTTCTTCTTTTGCTAAAACTATCTCTTATATTTTTTTCTCCAGCATAGTTTCTCTGCTTAAAGTTTTAAGGACTATATTTTACAGGAGGAGTGAGAGTGGACATCCTTGTCTTGTTTCTGATTTTAGAGAGAAAACTTTCAATTTTCCCCATTTATTTATTTATTTATTTATTAGCTTGAGAAAAAATAAAAATAAACCAATGAAACAGAATTTCAAAATAAGCTACTTGGAGAGTTACAATAATTAATACATTGTATAATCATTGTTTTCATAGTAGCTATTCAGAGTACATGATATAGGCATGAAATCTTGTCCAAAGAATATTAAACTTTTCTTTTTAAATTTTTTTTTTATTTTAAAGACTAAACTTTTCAATAAACTCAGAGAACCTAGCTGTGTAAAATATTTTTTAGCTATCTTGTGTACACTTTTTTCTGTTTCAATGTCTTCCTTTCCCCTTCCTCCATCACAGTTTGTCTTTTCTTTTAAATAGTTTCTTCCCAATTTGCAATAGCTATTGAACATCTTGGACCTTATTTACTCATTTGGTTTCTCACACTAGTGAGACAGTATGATGTTTATACATATATGGGCTTGCTTTATTTCACTTCTGAGTATGATCTTGAGTCACATCCATTTACCTATAAAAGCCTTGAATTTATCCTTCTTTATGGATAAGTAGTACTCTATTTTATACAAAAACCATTACCTTTTTAACTTGTTCCTTGGTTGATGGGCATTTGAGTTGTTTCCAGGATTTAGCTATTAAAAATTGTGCTCCTAATAACATGGGTACACATATATCACTGTGATATGATGTTTCTAATTCTGGAAAAATACCCAGAAGGGGAATCCAGCATTTGTTATTGGTAGATTTCTTGATGATAGCCATTCTTTCTGGTGTGAGATGAAATCTTAGTGTTGTTTTAATTTGCATTTCTTGAATGACCAATGATATTGAACATTTTTTTGTCTTCATTTTCCTTTTTTATTTCTTCATCTGAGAATTATATTCATCTCAGATGCCCAATTTTGGATTGAATCTTTGAGTTTAGAAGGATCTGATGTTTTTCAGTGTTTTACATGTTCTAAATAGAAGTCCTCTGTCTGAGAGACAAATGGATATAATTTTTTTCCCAACTCTGTGGGTTGTCTTTTTACTCTGTTGATGATTTCTTTTGTTGTGCAAACATTTTTAATAAGATGAGATCCCATTTGTTGGTTCTTTCTGTATTTCCCTTGTGGTCTGGGTTTTGTTCAAGAAGTCTCTGCCTTTACCTACATCTTCAAGAGTTCCACCTATTTTCTCTTCTAGTGAATTTAGCATTTCTGTTTTAATACTTAAGTCTTTGATCTACTTTGACTTTAGTTTAGTGCATGATGTTAGACATGAACCTAGTTTTAGTATTTGGCGTATGGAAAGCCAGTTTTTCTACCACCATTTATTAAAGAGACTATCCTTCTTCCAATGAACTTTATCAAAGATAAAGTGGCCAAATGTGTTTGAGGTTGTGTCTGCATCTTCTATAATCTTCCACTGATCCTCAGGCCTGTTTTTTCCCCCAATAGCATACTGATTTTATAACAGTAGCTTTGCAGTGTAATTTTAGGTCTTGCATTGTGATACCCTTGATTTGCCTTTGCTTCCCAGAATTACTTTTGCTATTCTGTGTCTCTTCTGGTTCCAAATGAATTTTAGGAATGTTTTCTCTAGAACATTGAGGTATGTTAATGGTATTTTGATCGAGATTGCATTACATCTGTGTATCAGTTTTGGCAGTATGGCCATTTTCATTTGTTGGTTTTTACCTATCCAAAAGCAAAGGCCATTTTTCCATTTTCTGATATTTTCTTCAGTTTTCCCAATTTAATATGATATTGGCAATAGGTTTGTCATAAATACCTTTTTATCAAATTAAGATAATCCTGTCTTTTTCATTTTAAAATGAAAAAAGAATAAAAATGATGACAAAGAATTTCATAACAAGAGAGAGAACCAGGGGCCTCACCAGGAGGTGATCCCTACCTAGGAAGCAGCACCATGTGTGCTGGTGCTGGAGTGGGGACAGCCACACCCAGGCCTCACTCTGTGAGTCTGTGCCATTTGTGAACTTTGTGGGGAGAGAACCAGAGGTTTAACCAGGAGGTGATCTCCGCCTGGAAAGCAATGCTGTGTGCCAGCTGCTGCTGGAGTGGGGGAGTGGGGACAGCCACACCCAATCCTTTCTCAGTGAGTCAGCGTCATTGCCTGACTGTGTTGGGGGATAGATTCTGGCCTCACCAGGAGGGGATCTTGGCCAGGAAACCATATCCTTTTCATTGTTTTGTTGGGTTGGGTTTTATTCTCTTTTGTTTCATATGATTATGTTAAATCAGATGGCAGGAGCAGCTATTTGAAAGGTAACAAGACTGTTATGGTAGCTATTTTGGATTTACTAGTGGCTTGTTTTGAGGTCCTTTATTGCGTTCACTGTTTTGGGTTTATTGTTTTTATTCTATTCTGTTCTGTCCAATTTTTACTATGTCCAAAAAAATATCTGAAGCCATTTTTGAAGACAACAAAAAGCATTATGGTAACTATTGTTGGTTTCATAAGGTTTTGAAGCCCTGTATCACTTATACTGGTTTAGTTTTGATTGGTTTTATTCTGTTTTATTTTCCTTGGTTTTATCTTCTTTAAAATAAAATAAAAAAATTTCAAAACAGCATAATGAAATTAACAATGGTTAATATATTGCAGGTTGTTATCTTCAAAGTAGTTGCTCAGATTACAAGATATAAGGATGATAAAATGATCAAGCAATGAAAGCACAAACCAATCTTTTGGATGAACTAGTAGAGATTAGTAGTATAATTACACACACACACACACACACACACATAGTCTTCCCTTCTTTCTTTTCTCATTTCTCTCATCTCAGTTGTTCTTTCCTTTTGAGCAGTTTTTCCACTTTCACTTTAACAATATCTATGTACATTTTAGATCTTATTTATTCTTTTAATGTTTTATACTTTGGAGACAATATGGTGTTTACACATGCGAGTCTGATTTATTTCACTGGTGAGTATGTTCTCAAGTTGCATCCATTTGCCTATCAAAGCCTCACGTTTATCGTTCTTTATTGCTGAGTAGATTCTATCTTCTTCAGAGTTTTTATCATGAATGAATGTTGGATTTTGTCAAAGGTTAAAACTGTTCTTGATAGTCAGATGACAAATTTCATAAAAAGAGCCATGCTAAATAAGCCTTAAGCACTGTGGTGTGGGGGAACACAGGAAGCATTGCCTAGGGAGGTATATTTTGGTGAGCCTGTGCCACTGAGCTAAAAACTTACCAGGTGCTTCTCAGGCCCATCCCAGCCCTTCAGTGGGACAGGAGGACTCAATGGGCTGTGCTGTTGACATGAAGCTGCATTAGACAATTACCTCCCCAGTGTGGAAGACCAGAGCTGGAGTTGGAGATTTCACCTCCTCCAGGGTAGTCAGGTTCTGGTAGAATGCCAGTGTATGACACTAGAGAACTATTTTTCTTTAGTTCAGGGATTCTCAGAAAAGACAGAATACTCTGGTAAATTTTTAAATGGTTCCTTTTGTGTTCTCTCTTTCAGAGGTGTAGAGGGTTTCTCCTCAGTGTCTTGGTTACTTTTCTTTGATTGCTGAGACAAAATACCTGACACTCAAACTGAAAGAAGGAAAGGTTGATTTATCTTACAGTTTTCGGAGGCTTCGGTGCATACTCAGCTGACTCCAAGGCAGGGTGGCATGTCTAAGGGGCAATCATTCATGGAAGCTGCAAGTGACAAGAGAGAACTGGGTAAAAAGTGGAAAAGAAAGCCTCCTTCCCTCCCTTATATTGTATGCTGGCTACCCACCCCTAGGTGGGCACAACATTCATGCCACCAATTCCAGCTCTAGACAACAAATCAATCACAAATGCTAGACTCAGCCACCCTGAAAATGTCCACCTCTCATCACTGCATGAGGCTTTGGGGAGACATTTAAGCAAGCCACAACAACCAGTGTTCACTGTGAGGATCTCACCTAGCACCTTGAGGCAAAACTCACAAGAGTGGGGTTCCCTTAAAGCTGCATCCTAGAGTTCTTAATCCTCAGACTTGTCTGATCTCTGCCAACTTGTCAAGTATACTCCAGGTTTTATGCCCTAACATTTGTTCCTAGAGAGGCTCTGCTCACAGGTTTCTGCTGCAGTCCATGCTTCTCTGCATTTCCTTGATTCTACAGTTTGGGACAGCAGTATGCCCAGTGCTATGATTTGTGTTTAAATGTCCTCCCAAGGTCTCATGCAGTCATAAGTCAGACTTTTTGAGAGGTGAGTGGACCTAGTATGTGATGCTGGGATTAAGGATGTAGGATTATTAAGTCAGTACGCTGATTGGTTTGGCACCCACCTGAAGCCTATATTGTAGTCAGGGTTTGCAAGTCAATATATTTAACACAGGACACACAATTTGTAGGATTATTCTTTATAATAGTTACACAAAAAGTCAAATTAAGAAGGGTACAAGATCTATCCACATATTAGAAACTCATAGAATCCAGTTGAGGCCTGGATCCCACAGCAATGTCCTGCCCAAGTTCATATGGAAGCCTAGAGCCCATGACAATGTCTAATGCATGGTTCTATCAAGGACTGGCACTAGGAAGGCCCAAAGGCCAGTGGTGGAAGCTAGAAGTCTGTGCCAAAAGGCTGAGAGATCTGTAGTAGAGCCAGGAAGTGATGCTCAAGGTAAAGAAGAGAACCACAGCCACTCTCAGTGACAGTGAGGACCTGAACTCCTCTGATGATAAGAACAGCAAAGTTCATATCAGGAAATCCAGATGACAAGCTTCTTCAAGAAAATCAACAGCACCCCATCTTCCCTTCCAGTTTTCCTTTTAGACTGTTGGCAATAATCCTCAAGTGGGCCCTGCACATCTAGCACCATGCTGATTCACTTCAAGTAGGTGTTGCAAGTTGACCATTAGTTAATTTACCACAGCCCAGTATCCTAGATAGAGTATAAAAGAAGCTGCTAATGTTGTTGGCTACTTTTGCTGTTGTCTTAGTAACTTGTCTGTCATTGCTGAGACAAAATACCTGACACCCAAAATTAAGAAAGGAAAGGTTTATTTAGCTCACACCTATTGGAGGTTTCAATTTATAGTCAGCAGGTTCCGAGGTAGGGTAGTGTGGCTGAGGGACAACAGTGCATGGTGGAAGAAGGCAGCAAAACCAACACGAGGATAAGGGGCAGAAGCAAGCCTCTTTTGCTACATACCCTCTGGTGGGTGTAGCACTCATACCATCTCTGTGCCTTCCTCTTGCACAGGAAAGAGTTTACAAAATGAGAACCCTTAGTAACTTAGTTAAACTTCTAAACTTCTCAAGTTGACACAAGGAACAACATCCTAGAGTGGTAAGGTCATGTCCTCTACACATTGGGATGCAGAACTAGTTTAGCCTCTAGATTTATCAAGTTGACACAATGTATCAACCATTTCAGCTGTTTTTTGCTGTCATGAACTGTTTTGTGATGCCCCTCTGCTATGCCACCCTGACTTGGAGCCAGTAGATTATGGACAAACCTCTACAAACTGTGAGCCAAAATAAACCTCTCTTCCCTTTAGCTTTGGGTATTGGCTATTTTGTCTCAGCAACAAGAAAAATAACTAAGACATTCAGTGACTCACATCTCTGACGTTTAAAAAATGCTTGTTTTCCAGTTTGTTTAACTTTGGCTTTTCTGGACAGAGTGATATATAAACTTTTTATGTATGTGGTTGGAAAGTTAAAGTACATATGGATGTTTTAAATATACATGGACATAACACTTAAAAACTACAATGTATACAAGATGGATAATAGGAACTATAAGGGAAAGGATGGTAGGTATGTTAGGGTTCACTAAAGGAACAGGTTAAACATAAAATGCACACATGATTGTACAAGGATCTCATGAAATAGACTTAGAAGATTAGAATCAGAAGAGTCCTGGCAGCCATCTGCCAGATTAGAGACAGAAGAATTTAAACTGGCCATCTGTACCCTGGAGAGCTGGTCCTCCCTTCACAAACTTGTTTTTTTTATAAAGAATTAGTAAAGAGTGAATTCCCTGGCTCCTCAAGTGTTGAGGAATAGGTTTTACCTGGCAAATCCACTCCACTATTCCTGTTTCCCTAAGCTTTTGAATCCCTCATCATCAACAGTAAACAAAGGAGTATCAGATATCTCCAGCTCACTCACAGTGGATCATCTTATGATCCATATTCCAGCAAACAATTAAATAGCTCCTTTGCTTTTTTTAACCTTCATGAGCTGCACTATTACATATAGAATCTCTATTTACTAAGCCCATGGCAAAAAAAAATCAGCATGATCCATGTTTGTTTCTTGCATGATTATCCTACACCCTTAAAATTCATTCCCGTGCTTGTTCCTCAGACTTCTTGTATGAAGTTCTCTGGGTGTATAGTGGGCCTTCTCTTGTGTCATGCTGTGTACTTAAATTTTAGGAGCCTTCTGAGATTTGAGCCTGGTTACAGGCCTACAGGCAAAAACAGGCAGTGAGGGTGGGTCTTTAGGACAGTCAGTACTGTGTTGGTTGGTAACTGCATTGCGGACGGTCATTACTGTTTCTATGGACAACACAACATTAGTTTCCTCAGGTGTAAGAGGAGAGACACCACACAGAAGGTGGTGTAGGGATGACTCTGCTAGTGGAGTTGGGGAGATCTCTTTCTGTGGCAAAATAATCTCATCAGAATTTAGAAGTACAATGTCCCTACCCTTGTTAGGTTCCTCCTAAATATCTCCATTGCAGTTGATGTGATCCTATTCTTTTCTGAGCAGTGCCCTAACTTTCACTTCAGATATCTTTCAAGACAGAGTGCTAAAATGGCACTGTAATTCAGCCAACTGGATTATAAGAAGGTTCTCCTTCAGGACACCTTAGAAATCGTTAGATTCTTTATGCATGTCTGGAGCTGAGAATATGAGACTTTGAGTTTTCTTCTTTTCGTTTATTAACTTGTCTTCACGCTTACTAAATAGTCTTTGGTTTGTTTATACATGTTGGAGCACATGGTCTTCCTTTAGTAGTTTTCTGGAAATGCTGAGAGCAACCAGCCGGCAATATGGTATTTCCTGCTCTCCAGAAATGTTCAAAGTATTGTATATAGAGTCACTAAATTCCTTGTATTTCGCAAATGGCAAGTTAGGATAATTGATTGGGTCTATGTTATGTATTACTTTAAACAGTTCACACCATGAACTAGCTGTATTCTCTACATTACCAAAAAGAGAGACCATGACAACTTCAGGATTCATGAAATTAGAGAGACATCTCTAGGAACCACTAAACCAATTAGAGAAGTTCATCCTTATAATTCTATTTCCCAGAAGCACTCCTGCTACCAAAATCTGTTAGGGTTTTCTAAATGGATTCAGCATAAAATATATTGTAATGCAAAGTATTTATGAGGTTAGGGCTAGAGGATCAAAAGAGGAAGAGTCCCAGTGGCCTCTTGCCAGCTCAGAGATGGAAGAATCCAAACTTTCCATCTGCATTCTGTACAGCATGAAGATCTAGTAGTAGTCAAGGGTACAAGGGCTGTATCTCCCTACAGAGTCACCAGTGCAAGGGTTTCAGAAAGCCAGCCTGGATTGGAAGGATGAAGCATCTGCACTGGAAACCTGAAGCAACTAGAAACCATCATCTAAAGGCAATGACAAAGACTTCTTTCTCTCCCTGTTTATTCCATCCAAGCTACAAGCCTATTAGTTGGTGGCATCCACATCCTGGGTGGCACTTTCTGCACCATTTCTGTGGAGCCAAAGTACCTTAGTTTTAGTTCAACCACCTTCAACAGATACCCAGGCAGAGGCTCAGGGTGGCCACGGTACCAGAAGAATTCTCTTCATCCAGGCAGTCCTCACAGCCTGGCCTGTGACTCGGCCTCCTTTGTCCTGGTAGCACAAAGGTTCTGCTGACTCTCTCAGGGTCCACTCAGGGCTGTTCAGGGTGTTCCTGCAACAGCGATTTCTCCATCAACCCAATGAGAGGATGCCAGTGTTTTAGAGGAATCAGATCAGGAGAAGCTTCTGGAGAATCACAAACAACTGCAGCCTTTTGCAGACTCACCAGCCAGAGGATATTCTATTTTCATGGCCTACATTTCCGCTAAGAATTAAAAACAGCAGGAACTTCAAACAGACACACCAGTGACATTTTTCTTTTAATTAAGATTTGCTTGATGGGTAAAGTGTGTTTGAGGTTAGCATTCACATCCATTCCAAGGCTTTATGAATCCTGCTGAGTGTGGGCAATGAGTGCTGTCACACTGAGATACCGAGAGGGTCCGCAGAGACTCTCATTATACAGTTT
>PVJX010047056.1:0-12036 GCA_004027295.1 Dolichotis patagonum | reverse complement strand
GGTGACCTGCTGTGATGTTCTGTGCCAATTTCACTACACTGTCTCAATTGGCTTTATTCCATCCTGTTTTGTTGTATATTACTACCTCTAAGTTAATAAAAATTAATTAAAAAATAAAACAATAGAACATGAGAAAACAAGGTAACAAAATACCTCCAAAAATTCTCAACTCCACCAAAGGGGATCCATGTGACATGGATTAGGAGAAACTCAAAAACAAAACAACAGAATTATATAAGGTGATTAAAAAGGAAATAACAACAACAAAACAGATCAATAAGGTACTGAGCAAGCTGAAACATGATATAACTAAACAGATAATGTACTTAATAAGCAAAAGGAGGAAAAGAAAATGCTTTAAAGGATATAATTGCATGTATGTTTAAGTGTGTGGGATTGATAACCATATTACTAAGATTTTGTTGGATCGTTGAACAGAACTGTTTGCAGCCTCACTGTTTGAATGTCTACTTTGTATGCCTTAATTTTGTAACATGAACAACTATTTCTAAGAAGAAAATATGTAATTTATCAAGTAGTGATTTCTTAATTTTTTTTGAAATTCTGTATTATTTCTACCCTTTTTTCCGTTTTGCTTTTTTTTTCTCTTTAAATAAATTTTTTTAAAAAATCACAACTTTTTTATCCATTCCTCAGTTGATAGGCACTTAGGTTGTTTCCCAGATCTGGCTATTACAAATTGTGCTGCTATAAACATGGGTGCACATGTATCACTGTGGTATGATGTTTTCAGTTCTTCTGGGAATATGCCTAGAAGTGGAATAGCTGGGTCAAATGGGATTTCCAATCCCAGCATTTTGAGGAATCTCCAGACTGACCTCCACAGTGATTGCACCAGTCTGCACTCCCACCAACAGTGTGGAAGAGTTCATTTTTAGGGGTGGCTTTTTTTTTAAAAAAAAAAGCTACTTTATTCAGCTTTCATTGACATAAAAAAGAACTGTACATATTTAATATAGACATATAACATGATGAGTTGAACCATAGGTATATAGCCATGAATCCTGTGCCATAAATTTATCCATTATGTCCAAAAGTTTCTTCCTACTCTATTAATTTATTAATATATTTTAAATAAATGCTTGGTTTTAAGTCCTGCCCTCTTTACCATAGATGGCTTTTGATAAGAAATTTTTCCTTTGATGATTAGTTTGCATACCTGTAGATTTGAAACAATGATTTGTGCATGTATTTACCTTATAGGCTAGTGAGAGGATTCAATGAGAAATTGACTATCAAGTGCCGAGCACAATATCTAGCAAATAGCAAGTGCTCATCACTCTTCTCTGGAAGGAAACTGGAGTCAGAAATGTTTAAGATACAAACAAGGGTGTGTTCAAGAGAAAGGGAAGATCCTGAGCTCTATTTTTAGATCTAGCAGTAAAACAATGATGATACTATCCCAGGGTTTCTGAAAGAGACATCACTGAGCTAGAATACAGGAGAATCCATGCTTGCTGAGAATTTGGGATGGAACCTAGCAAAGGAATTTGAAAGACTGGACACAGTGGGGTAGAGGACATACTGTCAAAGAAGCCAAAGAAACCAAGAAAAATAATTTTGTACTGAGGATCGAACTCAGGGATATATAGTGCTTGCCAGGCAGGCATGTGTACTACTGAGCTGTACCCCCAGAAAAAAACAAGATAATTTGAAAGTGGACATGGTCATTAGGGTTAAATGAATTAGTGAGATACAGGAAATGAAGAGATGAGGCCATGAGAAGGTCACTTTAAGAGACTGAAGAAAATTAGGAAGGGATTAAGAGGCTAAGAAGTGAGGGTGGTAGCAGTGATAGTAAAGAAAAGGCAGCTATTTCAACATGGACAGGGAACAAAAGAGAAAGAGATGATAATAATTCAAAAAGGTAGTAGCTTTAAGGGCAGGTGACATAGGCTACCTAAAAACAGAGTATGTCATATGCCAAAAGAACAATGCCAATGGAGAGAAAGAGACCGATAAGACAAAATAAAGAGAATATATGTATAGATCAGGCTGTTTTAAGCTATGCACTGGTAGTCTTCTGAAATAGTAACATTAAAGATATCCTTAATGGAGGTTCTGACATGAAACTCAGAAATGCCTTGAGGTCAAACTCAAAGCAAACAATTCCATGGAGCTGTTTCATGACCAATTGGAATTTATCCAAGTGAATCTTGATTGATTCAATACTGAAAAACACCCAATTCATCTCAGTGATGAAAGAAGAAAATCAACATAATCATAGAATTCAATACTTGTTTTCTCTCATCATTTTTCAACATAATATTTGATGATCTAAACATTACAAAGATAAGAAAACAAAATAAAAAGCATATGGGTTAAAAAGGAAGAAATGAAACTCCTATTTGCAAATGACATGATTATATCTATAGAAAATTCTGCACCAGGCGTGGTGGGACTTATCTCTAATTCCAGCTACTCTGGTGGCTGGGGCAGGAGGCTCACAAATTGGAATCCATTTTGTGCAATTTAGTGAGACTCTGTCTTAAAATAAAATTTTTTTAAAAGGACCAGGGATGTAGATAGTGGTAGAATGCTAGCCTAGTAATCCTCAGTACTGACAAAGGAAAGAAAATTCAAAGAAATCTATATAAAAACACCCAGAACTAATAAAGAAGTTCAGCAATGTCACAGGATCTAAGGACAATGCACAAAAATTAATCACATGTCTAAATGTTAACAATGAATATGTGGAAAGCAAAACTAAAAACACAATACCATTTACAATCACTCCAAAGAGAATAAAATATCGTATGAACACTTAACAAAGTGCATACTATGCTGAATGTTATAAAATGCTAAGGAAAGAAATCAGAAAACATGTAAATAAATGGACAGACATACTATATGTATAGACTGGAAGTCTTACATAGTAATGATGTTAGTTTTCTCTCTTTATCTATAATTCTATCAAAATCCCAGTGACATTTTATTATAGATGCAGACTTACTTACTCTAAAATTTACATGGAAAGTTGTAATTCCTAGAGTAACCTTGTAAAAGAGAAAAATTGAATAAATCATTCTATCTGTTACTAAGTCTTACTATATAGCTAAAGGAATGAAAAAACAGCATCACAATTGATAGAATAATAAACATAAAAATTAATGGAAGGAAACAGTATCCAATTCAACAGAATGAAGTTAGTGTTTTCTAATGAAAATGGTATTTACTGAAACAAAATATTAAACATAATAGAGAAAGGATAGCATTTTATAGCAAGAAGTGTAGTTGCTAAAAGGCTAGGTACTTGAGAAAAGGGGATATACATAGTCAAAAAGAGAAAGAAGAAGGGAAATAGTAAAGAAGGAGGGAAGAAAGAATGGGAAGGAGGGGAATGTCAAAGCTGAACATTATTCAAAATTGACTAGAAAGGACCACAAATTTAAATGTAAAATTATGACAGTTTTAGAAGAAAACATAGAAGAAAAATCTTGGGGAATAGGACTTGGAAAGAATCAGTAGTTTTAGTAGCTGGGCATATAGCTCAGTGTCATAAGCACCCACACAGCAAGCATGAGGTCATGAGTTCTATCCCCAGTACAAAAAAAAAAAAGAATCAGTAGATTTGAAAGCAAAGATACTACAATCCACAAAAGGAAAAAGTAATAAATTGGACTTACTTTATTAGAATTTGAAGATTTTGTTATGTGAAATACCCTATTAAGAAAATGGAAAGTACCCAAATGTCCTTCAGTAGGTTTATGGTTTGTGTCTAGTTGTCCCCTGCAAGCCTCATGTGGTCATAGGGCTTTTATAGAGGTGGCTTAATCTAGAGTGTGTGATGGTGGGATTAAGGGCATGTGATCAGTAAATCAGTCCACTGGTTTGGCACAGTTCTTCCCTGGGATGGATAGCCTGCATGCAATATAAGAGACAGAAAGAGTCTTTTCTCCCCCTTGCTTGTTTGCTTTTGCTGTCTTCTACCATCATGAACTGTTTCTCCTCTGTGATGTCCCTCTGCCAAGGCACCCTGCTTTGGAGCCAGGAGATTATGGACTGAAACCTCTACAAACTGTGAGTGAAATAAACCTTTCAACTTTAACTTTGATTGTTGGGTATTTTGTCTCAGAAACAAGAGAAAAGTAACTAACACAGTAGCCTAGTGGTTAAACAAACCATGCTAAATGCATTCCATAAAATACTATTTAACAATAAAAGTAAATGTATTATTAATGCATATCACACGAGGGTGGCTTTCTAGGGATTTTCACTGAGTGAAAACCCAAGAGGAAAAGTGCATTTATATAATATTCTTAGGATGATACAAATTTTAGAAATGAAAAACAGATTAGTGGATCCAGTGTTTAGGGATGGGAGGATGGGCATAGAAGAAGGCAGATGTGGTTATAATAAAACAACACTATCAGTCTTTGTGGTGATGGAACTATTTTCACTGTAGCAGTAGATATACTAACCTACATGTGGTAAAACTGTATACAAATATGCATCGTATCCAAGTGAGCTCAAGTCCAGCTAGAGAAATCTCGATAAGATTGGTAGGCTGTACTAATGTCCATATCCCAGTTAGGGTGTTATGCTGGTTTTTCAAGATACCATCATTGAATAAACTGGGTAAAGGACATACTAGATCTCTCTATAACACATATATGCAAATCTACATCAAAAATTTCAATTTAAAAAGAAGTGATGGCTCTGGTTGACATGAGGAAATGAATTTCAAAATGGCATGTATACAAAGAGGAAGACTACACAGAACCACAGTCTTCCAATGAGAAATGATGGCTTTACTTAAGGTGCTGGCAGGGGGATGGAGGCAAGCAGAATGATCCAATTTATTTACATAGCAGTGTATATAGGACTTCATAGCCAAAGACACAAAGACTGGGTGACAAGCCCTGAACTCCTTTCCAAGATTTTGAAGCTAAACACCTTAGAGAACAGCAAGAATTGAGATTAAAGCCCATTTTATACAAAATCTAGATGAAGAAAACTATAAGAACTGAATGAAAGAAATCAAAGGCAATTCTAAATAAATGGAAGTTAGCCCATGTACATGGAGCAAAAGATTCAGTATTATCAAGATATCTGTTTTCCCCATCTTAATTTATAGATACAACATAATCCAAATCAGAATCTCAGCAAGTCATTTTGTAGACATTTTGTTGGTAGGCTGAAACTACCCCACTTCAACATTTACTATAAAGGTACAGTATTCAACATAGTGTGGTAATGGAAAAAGAATGGGCAAATAGATCAATGGAATAAAATAATCCAGAAATAGACCTACGTGAATATAGACAGCTGATCTTTAGCCAAGGAACAAGGGCAATTAATGGGAAAAAGGATACTTTTTTTCAACAAACAGTGCTGGAGCAACTAGACATCCTCATGCAAAAAATAATAATGTCCACAGTAATCTAGACACAGATCTTTTATCCTGATTGATAATTAATACAAAATATACCATAGATTTCTAAATTGTATAGTTTTATAGAACTACAAAACTTCTATAGAACAACATAGAACATCTAGATGCTCTTGGACTTGAAGATGATATGTTAGATACATTATAAACCACGTTTCATGAGAGAAAAATTGATAAGGCAAACTTCATGAAAATTGAAAATCTACTTTGTGAAAAAGAGGAGAATAAAGACACAATGTTCAGGCTGGGAGAAAATATTTGCAAAACTTCTGATGAAGAGCTGGCATCCAAAGATGTACAAAGAACTCTTAAACTCAACAATAAGAAAGCAAACAAGCCAACAAAAAATGAGCAAAGCCTATGAAAAATGCTCAACTTAATTTGTCATTAGAGAATTTCAAATTGAAACAACAGTGAGACAGCACAATTCACATATTAGAGTGGCTCAAATCCAAAGCCCTGATGACATCCAGTGCTGTCATGCAACAGAAACTCTCATTCATTGTTGGTGGAAATGCAAAACTAATCGGATTATAAATGTTATCATGATCCCTCAAAGAAATTTTGTGCTCATTAGCAATAATTCCTCATCCTTTCACTCTCTCCCAGTCCTGGGCAACCACTAATCTACTTTTTGTTACTGTAACTGTGCCTATTCTGGATATGGCTTGTAAATGATATGACATAATATGTTGTGATATGATATAATATGATATATAGCTTTTATGAGTGACATCTTTCATTTAGCATATATTCAAGCAGTCTGTGTTGTAGCATGTGTCAATACTTTATTCTTTTTTTGTGCTAAAATGTATGTAACAAAGTTCATCATTTTAATCATTTTGAAGTATAGTTAATAGCATTAAGTATATTAACACTGTTTACAAATCAATTACCACCATTTATCTCCAGAATTTTTCATCATGCAAATCGAAGCTCTGTGCCCATTAAACAGTAATTCTCCATTCATCTTTCTTTCAAGTCCCCGCTTTAATTTTAAAAAACTATTTTACTTTTTATCTCTGTGAATCATGCTGTTTTAGTTACCTCATATTTGTGAAATTATACAATATTGTGTTTTGTGTCTGGTTTACTTGGCTGGATAATATTCTAGTATATGGATATAATTCTTTTGTTTATCAATCTATAAGATATTTATATAATTATTTGTTCATCCATTCATCAGTTTCTATTTTTTGACTATTATGAACAATTTTGCTATGACTGTTAGTATACATTTTTTTATCTTTTTTTTGAGACAGGGTCTTGCTATGCAGTTCAGGCTGGCCTTGAGCTCACTTCAAGGCCCAGGCTAGTCTTGAACTTGAACAATCCTCCTGCCTCAGCCTCCCAAGTGCTGAGACTACAGGCACGTGTCACCACGCCTGGCTCAAGTGTGGGCATGCATTTTTATTTTGCTTGGTCATATACCTAAGAGTGAAGATTGTTGGGTCACATGGTAAAAGTACATTTAAACTTCTGAGGAAATACTAAAATTTCTACCCATAATGGAAGAGTGTTCCAATTTCTCTTACCCTTGCCTACACATGCTATTAACTGTTTTGCTTTTTAAAAAGTCATCCTAATGCATATGAAGCAGTATTTTGTTGTTTTGATTCTGAATTTGCCTAATGACTAATTGTGTTAAAAATTTTTTTTTCTGTGTTTGTTGGCCATATGTATATCTTTGCATAAATGTATATTCAAATACTTTATTTATAAACTACATTGTTTGCCTTTGTATTATTGGGTTGTAAGAGTTCCTTATAGATTCAAGATACAGACCCCTTACTAGATATGTGATTTTTCATATACTATCTCTCCCATATTTTTGGTTGTCTTTTTCCTTTCTTGATAGTGCCGTTTGAACCACAAAATTTTAATTTTACAGAAGTCCAGTTTATTTTTTAAAATTATTTTTATATTTGGTATCATACCTACAAAACTATTGCATAATCTAAGGCCACAGAGGTTTATACCTATTTTTTTCTAACAGTTTGACAGGTTTACCATTTACATTTAACTTATTTTGAGTTAACTTTTTTATCTGGTAAAATAAAGAGTCTAATTTTCTTCTATTGCATGTAGATATCCAGTTGTCCAGAATACTTCTAAAAAAGACATTTTATTTTTCTCTTTGAATTATCTTGATATTCTTGTAAAAAAGCAGTTGATTATAAATACTAGCCTTTGTTTCTGGATTCATAATTATATTGAATTGATCTATATGTCAATATGCCTATGCCAGTACCATTTTTATTTTAACATATATTAACTCCCATATTAATGTGGTTTAGTGTGCTATTTTCATACATGCATATAGTATGAATCAATCAAATCCAACCATCCTCTCCCCACCCACCCTTTCACCCTTCGTGATCTCTAATAATCACTACTGTATTTTCAGGTTGATTGCTTTTAGCTTTCATATATCAGAGGGAACATGTGATATTTATTTTGCTGAGTCTTACTTTACTCAATGCTATGATCTCTAAATACATCCATTTTCCTTCAAGTGACCAAATTTTGTTCTTTTTTATGGCTGAATAATATTTCACTGTTCATATATACCACATTAACCCTACCCATTCACCTGTTGATGGGCACCTGGACTGATTCCAAATCTTATATACTGTGTTTAGTGCCTCAGTAACATAGATATATGCATGTAATAACACTTTGGTATGCTGACCTCATTTCATGCAGATATATACCCAGCAGTGGAGGAGCTGTAACAAGTGGTAGATTTATTTTTAGTTTTTTGAGGAAGCTCCATAATGGCTGTAGAAATTTGCATTTATTCCAATAGTACATAAGAGTTCCTTTCCCCCCACATCCTGACAAGAATTTGCTATTTTTATCTTTACAGTAGCCATTCTAGCTAGGGTAAATTGGTACATCTTGGGAATTTTGATATGCATTTCCCTGAGAGCTAGGACTAACTGAGAATTTTTCATGTGTTTATTGACCATTTATATTTTTGTTTTTTAGAAATGGCTATTTAGGTCATACTGACTGGACTAGTGTAACTTTGTAGTTTTCAAATTGGAAAGTGTGAGTATAACAACTTTGCTTTCTTTTTCAATATTGCATTTGTTCTTCTGGGCGCCTTGTTCTACCATTTCAGTTTTTTAAGTTTAACTTTTTCTATTTCTGGAAAAAAAACACCCAAGATTTTCTTTCTTTTTGGGGGGAGAGAGAGAGAACCAGGAATTAAACTCAAAGCCTCACGCTTGCCAGGCAGGCACTGCACCACTGAGGTAAATCCCGAGCCCCCCGAGATTTTCTTTTTTTATTATTATAAAGAGAATAAAACAAAAGAGGACAGAACAAAGCAGATCAGAACAGAACAACAAAAGCAACACAGCACTTTACAACATGACAACCAGATATTAACAGTAGCTACCATAATATCTCTTTCTTTGCTATAGTTGAACATAGTTTCCAATACAATAATATCAAACATAACAAAATAGTATAAAACCATTCAAAAGAATGAAAGAATTACAGAGTACTGTGAACCGAATAACAGAAAATGATCAATGGCTACTATAATATCTCATTTTCTATAAAAAGATTTGTTTATACTATCACATATATTAAAATCCCAAGGGGACTGGGCATTTAGCTCAGTGGCATGAGCTCCTGCCTTGCAAGCATGTGGTCATGAGTTCGATCCGTAGTACCAATAAAAAAAAATCCCAATAAGGCACAACATGATAGAAACGATGGTAATAGAAGAATAAAAGCATGGTAGGACTTCAAAGCAAGATTATATTAAATCAGCAATGGTTGCCATAATGTTTTCATTTCTTCAAAACAACTCTTCATACCATCACACATAATAAAAAAAAACAGAATAAAGCCTTCCAACTGATGAATGAAAACATTAAAAGGCTTCAAAGCTGTATAATGGGGAATCATGATTACCATAAAATCTTATGTACTCTTACCAACTCTCATACCAGTGAGACTGTACGGTATTTACACATGTGAGTTTGGTTTATTTTGCTTATGAGTATGGTCTCAAGCTGCATCCATTTATTTATAAATATCTCATTGTGATCATTCTTTATAGCTGAGTAGTACTCCATTGTATAAAAATGCCACAACTTTTTTATCCATTCCTCAGTTGATGGGCACTTAGGTTGTTTCCAAGATCTGGCTATTACAAATTGTGCTGCTATAAACATGGGTGCACATAAATCACTGGGGTATGATGTTTTCAGATCTTCTGGGAATATGCCTACAAGTGGAATAGCTGGGACAAATGGCACCTCCAGACCCAGCTTTTCGAGGAATCTCCAGACTGACCTCAACAGTGGTTGCTCCAGTCTACACTCCCACCAACAGTGGAGAAGAGTTCCTTTTCCCCTACAGCCTCTCCAGCACTTGTTGTTGGTAGTGTTTTTTATCCTGGCCATTCTTTCTGGGGTGAGGTGGAATCTCAGTGTGGTTTTAATTTGCATTTCTCTCATGACTAATGATGATGAACATTTTTTCATGTATTTATTTGCCATTCATATTGGTTCATCTGAAAACTGTGTATTCATTTCAGATCCCCATGTTTGGATTGGGTCATTGAATTTCGAGGGTCTGATTTTTTTTAATTCTTCATAAGTTCCAGACAGAAGTCCTTTGTCTGAGGGACAGTTCACCAAGATTTTTTCTCAGTTTGTGGGTTTTCTTTTTCACTCTGCTGGAGATCTCTTTCAATATGCAGAAACTCTTTAATAAGATGTGATCTCAGTTATTGATTCTAGGAAGTATTTCCCATGCAGTTTGATTCTTCTTCATGAATTCTCTACCTACCCCTATGTCTTCAAGATTTTTACTGACTTTTTCTTCCAACAGATTTAGTGCTACTGTTTTGATATTTAGATCTTTGATCCATTTAGATTTTAGTATAGTACATGGTGATAGGCATGGGTCTAATTTTATGTTTCAGCATATTTTTCCAGCCAATTTTTCCAGCACCATTTATTGAAGAGACTATCATTCTTCCAGTGGACATGTTTGTCCCCTTTATCAAAGATAAGGTGGTTGAGTGTGTTTGTGGTTGTGGTTGTATCTTCCAATCTATTCCATTGATCTTCAGAACTGTCTTTATTCCAGTACCATGTTGATTTTATTACTGTAGCTTTGTAGTATAATTTCAAGTCAGGGATTGTGATGCCTCCTACCTTGCCTTTGCTGCTTAGTATTGCCTTTGCTAATCTAGGTCTCTTCTGATTCCAGATAAATTTTAGGAGTGATTTTACTAGATCTATGAGGTATGTTAGTGGTAGCCCCTTGAGATTTTCAAAGGCATGGTGTTTATATTTAGATCAATTTCTGGAGGTTCATCATCCTAACAATATTTTATCTTCCAAATCACAAAAATTAGCTATATTTCAATTTATTTAGGTTCTCTTCTGCTTCTCTGAGTGTTTTGTAGATTTCAGTGTACAGGTTCTGTATCTCCTTGGTTAAATTTATTTCAAAATAATTTTTGATGCAATTATAATTTTGATTGATTTGGGTATTTTTACAAATTAAAGTACAGTAGCTGGGGATTTGGCTCAGTGGCTTAAGCGCCTGCTTTGCAAGCAGGCAGTCATGAGTTCAATCCCCAGTACCAAAAACAAACAAACAAACAAAAAACAAATTAAAGTACAGTTGCAAATAAATGTTTATATTTATGGTGTTTAATATGATGTTTTCATATATCTATACTTTATAAAATAGCTAAATCATGCTAACATATCTATCACCTCACATATTTACTTTCTCTTGTGAGAACGTTTAGGATTTATGCTTTCAGAAATTTTCAAGTATACAATACATTATTATTAACTACACTTTGCTGTAGAGTAAATCTCCAAAACACATTTATCCTCACTGAAATATCATATGCTTTGGCAAACCCCTGTCCCTGGTAATCATCATTTAGATCTCTGCACCTATGAATTTCACTTTTCACATACAACTAAGATACTGCAATATTTATCTTCCTGAGCCTGGCTTATTTCATTTCACTTAATGTTTTCCAGGTTCATTCATATTGCAGAAAATGACAAGATATCTTTTTAAAGGCTGAATAGTATTCCATTATGTATGTATACAACATTTTCTTTTTCCATTCCATCCATCAGTAAATACTTAGTTTGGTTCTATGTCTTGGTTATTGTAAGTGATGCAATAAATGTAGGCGCACAGATGTCTCTTTGACATACTAATTTCTTTTACTTTGGATATATCTAGCCAGGAACAGCACTTCCAGGTCACATGGCAGTTCTATGTTTAGTTTTATGAGGACCTTACAGACTGTTTTCCACAATAGCTGTACTAATTTATACCCCTACCAATGGTGTATGTACGATGGCTTCATTTTCATCACAACCTTGCCAGTATTTACCTTTCCTTTTTTTCATAATTGTCATTCTAGCATTGTGATTTTATAAACTGAATTCAGTTTTATAAACTGAATGCTTTATTAATTTCCTTTTGGATTGTTCTTTGTATAGTATAAAATATAATTCTGTGTGCAGTTTTTCTATTCTGAAATTTCACTAAATTTGTTCACTAGCCTTAACAACGTTTTGTGTTTGCTTTTTGTTTTGTCTTTGTAGACAGTTTAGTAT
>PVJX010047055.1:0-12025 GCA_004027295.1 Dolichotis patagonum | reverse complement strand
TGTCACTGCTGTGTATTTCTGAACTTAAGTGAATTAGAAAATATTTTATGCCCATGGAGAACAACACATTTCCTAAAGGCTAGACTGGTAGTTTTTGTTATTTCTGCCTGTGTAGCTAGGTTTAGCATCTTTTATTTCCTATGAGCTAAGTAAATGTCTGACACATATTTATTGTATATTTGTATCAACCATGTTTTCAACTCTTGGAAAATTATATATTGTCAAAATAGTAATGCAGCCCAGCTTAGATAGCTATATTATAGTAATATAATCACAGAATGAGATTCAGTTTGGATTTCACACTTGACTTTTTATAATTTTGTTGTGACTGATCATTTTCGATTTTAGGGTTTGCTCCTACATACAGAGTTTAATTTTACTCTTTGAACCATTAATTTTTAAAATCTTCTTTTTTAATTTGAAAAATTTTAAAGGAAATATTCTGTTAAAATTTGATGATTACTGTATCTTGCTTCTATCCCTGGAAATTTCTGTAATATTAAACGGGAGAAAGAGATTACATGTCTCTAAACCAGTTAGTTACTTATCACTCTGGTTGAACATAAAACACCATTTCTATTCTATCATCATGTATTGTATCTTTATTTGTTTTAAACTTGTAACCATGTTTTGCAATCAGTGAATTTCAATCATTGTTAAGTCTGATATCTAATTCATTTTATATTAAAAAAAGCTGCAGAAAGTAGTGCCTTTTTGAGTGTGATGTACTATCATTCAGAAGCAACTGCAACTGGGTAAGAGAAAACTAGAATTACAGAGGAGAACAAATACCAGTAACTCAGGAGAATGTGATCAATAGAACGTGGTCAGTAGGTACTAGCAGTCAGAAGACATTTTTTAACAAGCTATTTTTCATGGGGAGGTTATCTAACCTTTCTAGTCAACTGTACATGGAATGAAAAATATACATCTCATTTTACCTTTGGACTTCTTATAGATGTTTTTAACTCTGATATTTACACTGAAACCAGTCATAGTATTTTAAACAGCTTGAGCACTAGACTGTTACATTTTGTCAAATGATGTTTCAATTATCTTGACTGTTTTATTTTGTGCAAAGCCTTTAAAAGATGGATAGAATAATTAGTTTTAGTCAATAAGCCTTCAAGAACATTGATTTTTTCCCCCCAATGAATCTTACACTCCAATCTATAATTTAAGTAATTGCTATGGCATCACCTTAGTTGCTTCACGAAGAAAGCTCCTAATGAGTTACTGACAAAACAACAGGATATAACTCCTTACTGTTATTTCAAAAATAGCAATTAGGTTTAGCAAAACATGGATTAAATTCCTTCATTAAGCAATCAGTATAAAATCTGAGATCTGCTGCATATTGTATCAAGCTAGTCTTACCCAAATAAATAGTTACAAGAAGAAACTACCATTAAATTAAAACAAGATATTTTATAAAACATTTTCATTCAGAAGTATTAGATTTATTGATGAATATCTTTGTTCATTTATTTAATTCAAAGTCACACGACTATGTAATTGGTCGGTATTTCACTAGGAAATACTTCAAAATATCTATTCCTGCTTTGGATATTGATTCACTAGATGATTAATATAAAGAAAGTTCATCTTGAATTTCTTTAGAGCAGTGGAAAAAGAAGAAAGTAGACCAAACTATGTACGTGTCTTTTTCTATGTGTATAGACTATTCCTATCTAAGCAACCAATGTTTAGGAGAAAGTTAAATATCACAGTATTCATGAAAGGACTTAGCACAGGGCTCTGACATGAAGTTGAAGATCAATAACACTAATTGAAATTAATGCTAATTGGGAAAGCACTAATTGAAATCCCATCCATCCCACATTTCTCTGAGATTGGTGCTGTGGTTTTCTTTTTAAAAAAATGTTCAAACACAAACTTTTAGATTAACGAATGCTTTATTACTTCTTGGCAAGTGGAACTTATTTTCGTGAAAATAGATGTCCCAGAGACGTGTGTTGGGCATTAAAAGCTTTTCATTAACCATAACAACGCTAGTTAGAGAGTTATTTCAGCTGCATTTCAATTTGTAATTTAATTTTGTAGGTCATAGTGAAAACTACTAAAAGTACCTAATCCAAGTTCTTTGAATTCTTTTAACTTGGCGTTATGTTCTGAGCAAATGGTTTATTAAGCAAGCTGCTCAGAAAGCATGATACCTTGGTTCAAGCACTGATCTGTGCTTTACAAATCTTAAAAGTGATACTACTTTCTGACTGGGATTTTTTAAGTTACAAAAGGAAATATTGAATGGAACCTTAGACATAGAATTTAAAAATTAATATCTAGATGATCCTGGTTTAACCCTTATTTTTCAAATGTAGAATATGTGGTTATTGGCATGTGGAAGGAGACTATAACAAATATTTCTATTTCTTTCTTTGGTATTAATGCCAGCCAACTATACAAAGATCTTATATATACTCAAAACATCCTTACTCCAGCAGTTGGGAGCTCCAGAGTGATATTCAAGCATTAGCAGAGCACTTCCACAAATTCGAAGGAAGAAAGAGATCTAGCTTTTGGGACAGCTACCAGTTTAAGGATGTGCCACAAAGAGTATTTTGCTATAATAAGGTTACTTTAAAATATCCTAATATGCTCAACTTAGCACTTTTACTGCTTCTAGGTTAAGTGCCACCAGCTCATTGTGCAAAAACAGCAAAACATGATTTCCTTTCATTCAACCCTCGAGTTTATTTATAACCACTTTGATGCCTGAAACTATTGAGTCCTCATCACATATAGCATGTGAGATAATTGAATATAAAAGTAATAAAACTGTGCCTTTTTTTATCCATGATAATTAAGTACCTTAAGCATAGTAGATATGAAATTAAATGTTGCAGTAAATTTTTATGACTTCATTTAGGAGAGGAATGATTCGCTTTAAAGCAAGGTACTGGAAGAAAATATATGTAGTGTCTTTAAAAGTCTTTTCTGAGGCTGTAAGCGAATGAACATTTTACTTAAAAAAGTGTCTTTATTGCAAATAATCATATCTGTAGAGAATCTTTTATGAAAATAATTTTGAGGACATCTCAAGAAGATTCTAGCATCCAATTTTGCTGTTCTGCTCAACTGAGAATAAGTTTAGATAATTTGAAACTAACATGCTAAAACTGAAAAGGCCAAACATCATACAAATGGAAATGAAAGCACTCTATTAATCCTACACTGGGATTCATTTTTCCAAGGTGTTTCCTATCAATAGGCCATTTATGTTGCTTACCCTTTTCTCAAAGTGACAGTGTCTTGATTCTAGCAGTGATTCCACAGTTTGCCTTGGTGTTGGATTTCCATTGTGACCTGTAACTGCTGAAACTGATCCCAGGGCTCTTGGCCACACAATCTAAACACTGCAAATCACACAAAGAGGTAAATTAATTCATCCCTCTGATTCTAGGGAGAGCAAATTATGCACAAATATTTCCAGATGAATACTGTTGCTTTCTTTCTTTTTTTTATCGGAACCGGGGACCAAACTCACAACCATGTACTTGCAAGGCAGGCACTTATGCCTCTGAGCTAAATCTCCAGCCCATACTGTTGGTTTCTAATCAAAGCAGGAAAATGAAGGAATGGGAATTTTCTTTAGAAATTCATTTGCATACTTTTTCAATGTTAATACAATCGCAACAGCAAGTAAACATTCTAAATTACATGGACGTGACCTCTTGCACAGCCAGATTTCGTTCAGGCCTGACATTAGGCATTTTGGTATTATGGATTTGTCAATTTGCCTGAGAAAACATTTTTATAGATTAAACAACCCCATAGAATGTATAAATTTATGTACATCTTATTTATGTTAGTAAATATTTCTATTTTCAATACTTTTCTGTCTCTCCCCACCTTTCAACTTCCCTTTCCATTCTTTCCTTTCATTTTTTAATGAGGTCATCTCTCTTGCTGACCTGTTTGCTTTGAGTAGGGACACACTGAGCTCAAAGTTTAGCAAACTACTTTTGCAACATACTTTCCCTGATATTTTTTATTTTATTGGATGCCAGAATTGATGTTCAGAAATGTCTCTTGAATCAGCCTTTCTTTTCAGTTTTACTGCTACCATTATATTTCAGTGTATGGTGTTTTACTTGGAAAGAAGTCAGTCTTTACTGCTCCTGTTGCTTTGGTTTCTCTCCAGCTCATAAGAACATCTTATGCACTGTTGCCAGAGTAGTCTTGAAATTCAGCATAGCTGAGACTCTACCCTGCATCACAGCCTGCAAGGTTCCACACTATGCTGAACAGCTTCCAGAGTCCTTGACAGGGCTCTCATGTTCTTGCTCTCCCGCCACTGCCAATGCTCATCTTATCACCTAATTCTGACATAACTAATATAGATAAAAGTCTTGCTAAGCTACAAAATTTCTTCAGTACTACTACATTTCCTACTTCAATGTTAATCTAAAATTTTATTCTTCCAATACTCATTCAAGTCTAATCCTTTTAACTTATTTTTTTTAAGTACTGAGAATTGAACTCAGGACCTTGTGCTTGCCAGACAGGCACTTGTGCCACTGAGTTATATCCCAGACCCCTAATCCCTTTAATTCTTAATGAAATATCCAACTTGCTTGCCAGTCAAAATCATAACATGAACAGCTACTTTATAGTGCACAACTAACATGTCAGGAGCATACTGAATATCTAGGTACATAATCTCTAGTCTTCACCCAAAATCTACTCGAAAGTTATTATCAGCTTTGTGACATAGCTTTACCCAGGAGACTTACATGGCAGTCTGCTGGGGATTTGGGCAACATACTTCTGTCTTGTTCTTGTTACTGCCTTTTCTTTTTCCTGCTCTCTTGATGCTTCATTTTTCCTTGTATGTTATACAAAGTAGAGCTGAGATGCCTGTGAAGCGGAAACTACCTTAAGGATATCGGGTCACGAGACAAAAGCTGAGGAAAGCAGAATAAAAAGATTGAAGCCTCGGATGTTGATGGTGCTGGACATGACCACACCATCATTAGTCCAGGAAATTTCTTTAGGTGGAAAAACAAAAACTCAACTTGGTCAACCTCACAGAGGGATCGCAGTGCCTCACACCTGAGTGTCGCTCCCAACTGGTACGTGATAGAAATGGCCAACGTCCAAGGAGGTCTGTGTTACCCTGTGCTGCTTTGACTAGCTTATGGTTCTCTCCTTCATGGAACTAATTAATCCTCATTTGAATCTCTGTACCAGAAATACTTTTTCCCCTCTCTTCTGTACACCCATAATATTCTGGGATACTTTTAAGCCCCATATGACTTCTACTTCTAATTTGGAATTTTTAGTGTAGATTGTGAACTTGTTTTTATGGCTTCTTTTCTTGTATAATCATAGAAACTTCACATGAATGTTTACTGTGTTGAAAACAAGGTCCTTCCATTCTGCTTGGCCAAAATTTTTCTCTGATCTGCTCCACTGATGCTGCTGAGACTAGGATTCCACGGGTTGCTATGGTATACCCCATTCCATATTAGAGGAAGAAATACTGTTCTCACAACCCCTTAAGTCTATAAGGCACAACAGATCTTTGTCCGATTACTCATTGCATGACTGACACTATTTTATATCTAATGAGAACAAGAAAAGAGTAGGAGATGTTGCAATGGAAAGAAAATGCAGAATCTTCACAACTGGACTAACGCCACTGACTTTGAGCTTTTTCCTTATGGATTCTACATGACCAGGACAATTCCTCCTCACCAAAAGAATTTCTGTTGCTCTCTACACTAGAGTACGAAGAGATGATGGGCCTCAGTGAAAGACTAGACTCCACAACTACCACCACTCTAAGGCCTCTTCCTTTAGACTTCATGTTCTTATCTCCTGTGAATGGAAACATCAATCTCTTTTGGGAAAACCTCAAGTTTTACTCACTAATAGTGAATTTGAAGCCTTTACTAGTCTGTCAGAAAACAACCCAAATTTCATTTGAGTTATTCTGATAATCTACAGAAAACTGCTCATATGAATGCAAACATGATTATTGTCTAGTTACAGAGTGAGTCTATAACATTTCGGATATTTCATATCCTGTTACAACTTGTAGCTAGATTCCTCCCCACCAAAGCCTCAAGCAATCATAGATGGAGCTTTTTGGATTTGGATGGATCTATAGTGTGTGATGCTGGGATTAAGGATTATACTGGGATTGATTTATGGTATGATGCTAAGGTTAAGGGCACCCCACTCTGTGTGGGAGTGCTACACACCATGAAGGTGGTAGCCGGATAGAATATGAGGGACAGAAAGAGGACTGCCGTTGTTGCTACTTGTTGCTTCACTACTTTTCTGCTTGCTGACTTGCTGCATTCTGCCTGCTATGAACTGTTTCTCCTTCATCATGGCACCCTGCCTTGGAGCCAGCCAGCTGTGATCTGAAACCTCTACAATCTGTGAGCTACAATAAACTCTTCCTCCTTTAACTTTGGGCATTGGGTATTTTATTCCAGGAATGAGAGAAAAGTAAGACACATCTGTTTCCCATAGCAGATGAATTTTCTTGACTACCATATCATTGCCATGGCTAATTCTAACAATTGTCGATGACACTGAAATACTGTCAGTAGTTTTCACAAGTAGTGGAAAGTTTAAAATACAGTAACTCAAGTAAGTATACATTTTTGTAAGTATTTTCTTGAAAAGGAAAGGAGCGAGTATCAGAACTGAAGTTGGAAGTTGATGAGGTATTAAGACCAGGTTTATGCTAATCAAGAAGCAAGAAGACAAAGAGGTAAAAGAAAAGGAATTGGATGAAAAAGAGACAATAGAAGAAGAAAAAGGTGATAAAAGCAGAAAGCTCTTTTCCAATAGAGAATATAATTTGGTATATGTGATTTTTGGTATATGAAACAAGATTTGAACCTAAAGTCACATGAGCAAATTTCTGGTATTTTCATATGTAGTATAAAACATTTTTCTGAGCTCATGGATAAAAAAAGAGTTCAAGAATTACATCTTTTAAGGGAAGTTGTTTGGGAATTAAGTGACAAGTAATAAAAATAAAATATTTTTTGTGGACATGTAAGTAATTTAAGTAAACCAGGTTCTTTTGCCCATTGCTAATAGTCTATAAGTGTATTTTCTCAGCTTCCTGTTAATTGGTTTATGATTTTATAACACTTTGATTATATATTATTAATTTCAAATTGGGGTAGACTTTTATAACCTTCTGATGTAAATGACCTATAGCTGAAATTCATAAAGCTGCATTATTAATTTTAATTTTTTTAAGAACTCTCTTCACATTTGCTCCATCAGACTGAGGCCAGTGCAGCTGGTACCTGCAGGGCTGTATGTCCTTGGGGTTCAGTCACCTCGTACTGCCAGCCCTCCTTTCCCACAGTGAAGAGAGTTCACTTCACTCTTCTTTGGCTTCCAGTACAGAAGACAGGGCTGTGTGTAGTCTTTGTCACACTTCAGGTGCTGTTTTTCTTTGAGGACATGGCCGTCATTTGATACTTCCCTGTAATCTTACAATGATAGAATAGATACTTACAAGAGAGCAAGCTGTGAAGAGAAATTGAAGAATGCATTTTTAAACTAGCTATTCATTTACTTATTTATAATCTCACCACATTGGTCAGGTTGGTTTCAAATTCCTGGGGTCAAATAATCCCTCCGCCTCAGTCTTCCTAGCCACTGGGACTACAGGTTTGTATTAGTATGTGACCAGGAATGTGTTTTAATGATGATTTTTATAGATGTACTTGTAATCATTAGTTGCTGTACAGGCTTTTCTGGATGGTCAAATGATAGATGTGCTAAAGTCTTAAATTCTTTCCAATTCTAGGATATGTTATGTTTTTGAAGCAAGTTATTTCACCTTGGGTGATTTTGAATATTTCTTTTGTATTTTTTAACTGTATCAATTACCATAAATAGTATAATAGATTTTTTAAGATTTAATTAATTGTGTAAACTGTAACCTGATGTTGTTGAAGGCAGTGAATAATCAATGCTCTGTGCTCCCGTTTAAAATTAGAAAGATCAAGAGATATGTCTTTCTAGAAAATGTTTTTTTTGGGGAAATTAAATTGTAAAAAACAATACTTCAGATTATTTGAGAGGAATGTATTCGCTAGACCTATTCCTCCCTTTCTTTCTCTCTCTCTCTCCCTTTCTCTCTCTCATTCAAATTACAATCTGTTATAGAAAGCCCCAGATTACAGTCTGTTTCTCTTCAGTGACCATCATTGCTAGTTGACTAAGAGACCCTCCTTACCTCCTTCTTACTTCTCAAACTATGCTAACATAGAATTAATGTGAAATTTGTGTCTGCGTGATGTTGTAAGGCTCAGGTCTAACAAGGAGAGATGTAGTTAGTTTAAATGTAAATGTCATTTCCTCCTTGCAGATCCCAACATGCCTGCGAAGTATACAAGTATGAGACAGGAGAAGTATATTAACAAGAATTAACAGAAAACCTTTTCTTTTTGTTACCTGTTATTTCTAAAATAAGAAGCTATTATCTTTATAACAAAAGTTGAAATATTATTTAAGATTATTTTGGAAGCCTATAATAGGTAAATATATTTTTTTGTTTGTTTCTAAACATTTATGTAAAGCTGTGATTGGGGAGCTCTACAACAAATATTTTCAACAATATGAATATAATTATGAACACCATCCACTGTCTACCCAGGAAAATAGAGATCACTGTCAACCTTTCAAATTGTGGGAGTAATTAAGGAGATTTTTCCACTCAGGTGATGACAACCGTGAGGCTACATGGGCAGAGCGTAAATGTCAGGGAGCTCTAATTCCCCTGGGGTTGGAAGGACACGGAATGAGTGTGTGGTTACCAGAAGCTGCAGCCAGATTCCGGTGGAAGTGGGAACCCTGGCAGAGGGGGGCAGTGACTACCTGGGAAGGGGAGAAGCAGAGATTCCTGAAGATACAAGGAGACAGGAAAAGAAGTGCCTTCGTTCTTCCTGTGAGGAATAATCTGTTTGAAGGACTCTGTTCGTGTCCTTTAAAGACTGTGTGTTGACTGTGTGCGCAGAAGGAAGCCATAAGATCCTTTGAGTTATGTTGAAAAGAGACATCCATAGTGCCGCAGGACCGGAGTGGTCAGCAAGCAGGAGGACTGGCTCATCGTGGATACCAGTGACAGTGGATACCAGGGCAGAAATACCAACATGCCTTCTTAGTCTCCTCTTACCCCAGACCTCAATGATTTCTCGAAAATTCTAAAGAGCTATGAGTGTCCTGCTGTCCCTCCATTACACAGAGAATAGAAAGTTACTAACAATGGCTGGTATTTATTTGTGTTTTTTTCTAAGAACTTCGTATGTATTACTGCTTTTAATTCTCAAAACAATCTCACGTGCTTTTGTTAGCCCATTTTATGGAAGAAGAAAGACACAGAAAGGCACAAAAATGCCAGCTGATAGGCATACTGCTGTGTTCAATGACATAGTTGTGCTTTGGGGTACCAGATGTATCCCGAACCAGCTCTGCCATGTGACCTATTGTTTCAAAGTTTTCAGATAAAACGAGCATTGCTTTCTCAATGGGCATAATCCACAGGCTGTCACCCATAACCAAGCTTCCAGTTTTCTCAGTCCCAAGTGCTCTGGACTCATCTCCTCATTCCTGTTCTTGCCCTCATAATCAGAGCAGTCAGAATAACCTTTTAAAAAACAAAACAAAACACAGCTCTTCTTTTCAAAGTACACTGCTGATTTCCCATTGTTTGTTAGTAAAGAACTATAATACTTAAAAATTATGCAGCATGCAATTTTATGGATAAGTGTTGCCTAGTGTGTTTAGACTGCTGCTTGTTTCCTGACAAGGTTGGGCAGTTGTTTATTTACCTACCTGCTTCTTTTTGGAGAGACACTGCCTTTGCCTCTCATTCTCAGAGGCCATGAGCAAGGGCTGCAAGTAAATCATATAGAAATTATCGGACACCTTCTTCTTATGAGAAGATTGTGGATCTTTAGGGAGCAGAGACCTCAGGGCTTACACATTAAATCTGCATATCCCTGAGACACCTTGAGAGGTTGTGAGTGTGTGGGAGACACAGGGTGTCTTGGCAAAGTGACACCCCTTTTGTAACACTCGTCAGTGGTGCTATTTGTTTTGGCCTTTCCTGCATATATTTGGTGGGCAGCCAGGGCAACAAAGTCACTCCTCAGGCTAGCAGCTGGGTGAATCTCGAAGCAGCAGAGAGGCAGTAGGCAAAGGAAACTGTCCAAGGACACGTACAAGCTAAACTTAACAACTTGCTTGCTCATTTTTGAACTAACAGCGCAAGCAAAAAGAATGCTACACTAGGTCTTAACATGATGGAAGAAATGCTAGGTACCTGGGATACTCTACTTTCTACCCCCTTGGCAATGAGTAATGCCAGATTTCAAACTAACTGCTGCTCTTACATAGTAAAATTACTTTAGATATTTAACATATGTGATCAATGAATAAGGGACAGTGTGAAAAGCCCGACACTGTCATAACTCCACCTAGGTGCACAGGTATTTTTGAGACATAGAAACAAAGATTAATTAGTATTAAAGCAAAAGGATATTTTACCCTAAGAAAAACAAAACAAAACAACAAATGCACCTTTCTGTTCTCATAGACTTGGTGTGTCTGATCAAGGCACTGGGGTAACTCAACAAAGAAATTTTGTTTCGTAACTGCTTTGCAGAGTTGGCAAAGATGGGCTGTGCGTGAAGACCACAATATTGGAGGTTTTCATATTTTAAGCCTAAGTTATTTGCCATAATTCTTCCCAAGTCTATTGAAGAAGAAAGATAGTGACTCCTACGGGCTCTGCACAAAGACTTTGAAACTTGTTTCATCACTTGAGATTTGATGCAGCCAAAGTAATCACTGAACACATTTCAGCCAGCCGTTTTCAATTCGAAGGTTATTAACACTGGCACTTCTTGCTTTGACTTCACACAAGACATCATTAATTATGCTATTAAAATGTTAACTCTCCCTTCAAATAGATCATTACATACCTATGCATTTCATTATGTATTTTTTATCTGAACCAATTAAAAAATGTCTCATCCATGAAGAAAAAACTGGTTTTACTGCATCTTGCAGTGTTAAGACATCACAGTCTAGTACCTTGGAAATATTTTTCCTTCTTAAATCATTGCCTGGAAAGTGCATTTGGCTAACTTTTTTTGTAAAACTAAAGTTGCAGAGGTCAAATTTTGTAGTTGATACAAAAAACTCCTCTCTGAATAATGACATGCTTATGCAATTGAAAAGGTCTTCAAACAGTGACACAGTTCAGCCTGAATCCAGATGGGTTCTTTATAGATGACAGTTACTCTATTGCTGACATCCCCCTGAGACAGATTATTCAGTTTCTTGCTATGGTAGCCTGTCTGATGTTAAATCATGGTTTTTTCTCCCCTATGTTAACTGATGTCTAATTTCTGTTGCTTAAAATTATGCCCATTAAAGAAAAGCTTCTCTCTCTCTTTTTTGGGGGGGAGGGTGAATACTGGGTTTTGTACCCAGGGCCTTCACATTGGGCTGTCTCCTCAGCCTTTAAAAAAAACTATTTTATTTTGAGACAGGTTCTCACTAAGTTGTCCAGGCTGGCCTTGAGTTTTTATTCCTTCTGCCTCAACTTTCTGAGTACCTGGGATTATAGGCATGTGCCACCATATCTAACTTTATTAGCATTTTCTTGAAAAACTTATACAAATTATGTGAGCTTATATATTTTAAGAACTTTTATTTTAAACAGTTCAATTTCCTTTGATTGTTTTCTCATGTTGTATTTAAATTTTTTTTTTTAGTTTTTTTTTTTTTGCTTTTTCTTTTTTAATTTGAAAAAGAATAAAACAAAAGGGGGCAGTACAGAGCAGATCAGAACAGGACAACATAGGCAACACAGTACTTTACATTAAGTCAACTGGACATCAACAGTATCTAACACCATATCTCTTACTCTGCTATAGTTGAGCATAGTTTCAAATACAATACTATCAAACATAACACAATAGTATTAAGCCATACATAGAGTGAAAGAATT